>SZWC01008848.1:63380-85205 GCA_023375785.1 Penium margaritaceum
GGCATGAACCTGTAGCTCTAGGTTGTGTTTGTGCATGTCAGTTTTCTTGGTCTTTAGTTCTCATCTCTTGCATCCACCATGCCGACTCCTCGAGCACCTGCAACATGCAAGTCGCTGTCTAGCGGCTTTGTCAAGAAGTCCGCAAGCATTTTCTTGGTTGCGACGTGCTCCAGTTCCACGACACCCTTGGCGATAAGGTCACGTGAGTAGTGGTACCGAATATCGATGTGCTTTGTACGCCGGGAGATCATGTCGTCCTCTGCCATAGCCATGGCACTTTGGTTGTCGATGCGGATGACCGTTGCCTCCTCTTGTGGTGCCTTGATCTCATCAAGCAAACTGCGAAGCCACTGTGTTTCCTTGCAAACTTCGGAGAGTGCAATGTACTCCGCCTCAGCAGTAGAAAGCGAGACGCAGTCCTGCTTCCTGCTTGCCCATGAGACCGCACCACCCTTAAGAAGACAAACAAACCCTGAGGTGGACTTCCTGTCATCAATCCGTCCTCCCCAGTCCGCGTCGGTGTAGCATGTCAGCCGCAGCAAGTCTGATCCTTCTAGACCTCCAAACCGAAGTCCGACGTGCCGAGTCTTTTTGAGGTAGCGAAAAATCCGCTTCACGACTTGCCAATGTTCTGGCCCAGGGTTGGCCACAAACCTGCTCACCTGACCCACTGCAAAAGCAATGTCAGGTCGTGTTCCCACCATTGCATACATGAGGCTTCCGACGGCGGACTGGTATGGAATGTTTTGCATCTCCCGCCGGTCTGCCTCGTTGCTTGGTGACATGGAGGAGGAGAGCTTGCAGTCGGAGGGCATGGGGGTGCTGACGGGCTTGCAGTCCTCCATGTTGTAGCGCTTCAAGATGTCCATGATGTACTTGGTCTGGTTGAGCNCCACTCTCCCTGTTTTGGAGCTTCCGTGGGATCAAGCATCTCTTCCTTGCCTGGTTTCCTCTCGTCAAAGGTGACATCCCGGCTGGTGATGAGTCTTCTTCCTGCCAGGTCCCACAAGCGATATGTCTTGTGGGCCGTCTCATAGCCCACCATAACGCACTTTCGTGCTCTTGAATCCAGCTTGCCGGCACCCTCACCCGCCTGGACCTTTGCCCATGCGGTGCAGCCGAATACTTTCAGGTGTGATGCGTCCGGCTTCTTCCCTGACCAAACTTCTTGTGGTGTCATCTGTTGCTTTCCCTTCTTCTTTCCGCGCCTGCCCAGAGCAGCCGCAGGAGTCAGGTTGACGAGATAGCATGCCGTTCTTGCCGCTTCTGCCCAGAACCGCGGTGGAAGCTTTGCATCGAAGAGCATGCTACGCACCATGCCGAGGATGGTCTGATTCATCCGTTCGGCAACACCATTGCTCTGCGGCGTGTAAGGCGTTGTGGGCTGGTGGTTGATCCCATGTTGCCGCAACCAGCCCTTGCATGCCTCGTACTCTCCGCCGTTGTCGCTCCGCATCCCTTTGACTCTCTTTCCGGTCTGCCGCTCCACCATGGCGACAAACTCCTGCAACTTTTCTCTGACCTCTCCCTTTGTTTTGAGGAAGAAGATCCACACCTTGCGGCTGTGGTCATCTATGAAGGTCAGAAAATACTTGCTACCACCGTTTGATGCCGTGCGAAAGGGTCCGCACACGTCGGTGTGAATCAGGTCAAGGGCTGATTCTGCGCGGCGACCATTGCGCTCAAAGCGAGTTCTCTTGGTCTTGCCTTGGAGGCAAGGTTCGCACAGGCTGCCACACTCAACCGCATCCTTCTTGCAACCATCCATGCCACGGACCAGCTTTTGTTGCTGAATGACTTGGAGCGTGCTATTTGCAACGTGCCCAAAGCGTCTGTGCCACAGATCAGTGTCTTCGTCCTTGGCGGCAGAGGATGCTTTTTCAGTTCTTGTTGGTGTGCTCTCCTGTGTTGGTGCCGAGACCACTGCCTCCGCTGCACCCGCATGACCCTCGTCTTCCGAGGTCTTTGCTGCCGTTGTCTGCAATACGTAGAGTCCGTCAACCCGTGGAACCTGTGCCACGAGATCTTTGTTGGCATAGAGGACCTTGATGTCCTCGTTCCTGGCGATGACCGCCTTCTTCTGTGTGAACACCACTGTCATGTCGTTGTCCGTTATCTTTGACACCGACAGAAGGTTTGCCGCAAAGGAGGGCATGTAGACCACGTCACGTAGCCGTAGATCCTTCTCCGCACCATTGAGGCTGATGCTCACCAGCTTGTCACCCACGCCCTTTGCGTTCACGACGCTACCATTTGCGCATCTGAACCGCCGATCGGTGGGGCCGATGGAGACAAATCCAGCCTGGTCGTTGCTAGAGTGATGATCGGTGCCGGAGTCAAGCCCAAAAGCTCCTGGCCTGAGCAGCGCCGCTCCTTNCTGCACTCTCTTGCCCAGTGCCCAGGTTTGCCGCAGTTGTGGCAGTTACCCTGTCGCTTGGGAGCCTTGCCGCCATTGTTGCCTCCGCCACCACCGCTTCCGCTGCTGCCTTTCTGACCAGAGGCTGACCCTTTGCTCCCGCGGCCACCGTAGCGTGCGGCATAGGCTGAGAAATTAGCCTCACTTCCGCTGCGGCGCATGGCCTCGTTTCGCAAGTACTCAGACACTGCCGTGTACGTCAGGTCGTCCTCCTTCCAGCCGCCCATGACGGTGATCATCGGGCTCCAGCTCTCCGGTAGCGCCATGAGGAGAATCATGGCTTGCATGTTCTCGTCAAGGTCCCAGTTCATCTGGCGAGCCTCGCCAAGGAGTCCTTCAAACTCCTGTAGGAAATCGGGGATTGATTCGCCCTCATTCACCCGCATGCTGATCAGCCGTTGTAGGATGAATAATCTGTTCGCAAGGGAGGTGGATTGGTGCACGCGCTTGAGCTTGTCGTAAGCTTCGGAAGCCAGCGTGTACCCGGCAATGATGGGAACATACTTCTTAGCAATCGCGTTGCTGAGGAATGACATGGCAATGTCATTTCGATCCATCCANGCGAAGCGTGCCTTACAACTGGTCAGTGTGGGCCCATAACCCTTTGTCAACCGGCCTGAGGCAAACGGACTAGAAAACAGGGCTGACACAATAGCACCTGCCGTCCGCTCCTAGCATTTCAGCTAGGAGAAGATATCACCCTCAGGATCACGGTTCCACACTGAGCAGTTCCTAGGCAATCACTTGCTAGCAACTGTGTCCACTTAACACTTGGTCACTTTCGCGCGAGGTGCTAGTCAAAGACTAACTCCTGGGGCTTAGACCAACCAGTGTCTTCTTTATACTGTTCCTTAGTTGGACAACTCTGTGAGGAGCATCAGAAGTATGTTCCCATCATTGCCGGATAGCATGTTGGACTTAGGGACAACATGATTACGGATGTGACATGACTTGCCGTAAAAGAGGAAGTTTGTATAGTGGACCTAATTGCGACGATGGTGGAGTTGGGGATGGAGGTAATTTTTGCATCAATAACGGTTGCAGTAGTAGTGGTGGAAGTGGCCTCTACAGAGGCTGCTATGGCAAGATGCGTGGTAATGTTGGTCGTGGCACCAACAAGAAGTCAAAAGGAGGAGTCGGCCTCCATGCCTGCTGTCCCTGTCCACATTTTAGCCATGGTGGCTGGGGCACAAGAACCACGTCTAGTAGCTACAAAGATGGCAGGACCGGCTATAGCGACATCAAGAACTGTATTGGCAAGGCTGGTTGCATCGAAGGCAAAAATGGTTCTGTAGGCAATATCCTAGTATGGCCAATTTCTTCAGTGCTACAACAGCTGTTGTTGATGTTGATGTTGCTACTGTTGGCACTGCTACTGGTGGTTGTGGTGTTGTCTTCTACGGTGCTCTTGTTGCAGCTGTTGCTATTGATCATGATGTAGCTGGTGCGATGCCTAATGTCACAATACTGATCTCGATGTAGAAAAATATGCATTGATTGCGTTGCAAAAGCTGCCACACCGACTTTTGCTTGTGGTAGACGAGAGTGGAAATACAAGGTGCAAGAGCAGCATAGGGCTCTCAAATAACTAGCAAATGTTGCATACACAAGTGGCTAGGTGGAGCAGCTATAGAGGTCAATGCAGGCTTGTAAAGATAGTGGTTATTCATCAGCAACAGCGATGACCGAGGCCCAACTCCAAGTTCATACCGGGAAGCTACTACGCCTTGTGAAGCCTGGACCACAAAGTCACTGGCAAAATTGGTAGTGGTATATGCCAGGACCAAGAACCCTTGCAGGCCGGTAGGAGAGAGTGACATAAGATAGATGGAGATGGATGTGCACTGAGATTGGCAATGGCATGCACTGGCATAAACTTTCTCTCTTTTGGCACATAGAGAACTCTTTGTGGGAATTTACTTCTGCAATGGGTTGCTATTACATCGCTCTCTGATATGCTGTGGTTGCAGCGGGGTATCGCTAATGAGAAAAATGTTGGGAGGCCAAGATTGGATGATGGTTGAGCTAGGCCAAAGAAGGTTCCTGCGAAGTGTGGCCATGGCTAGACGGTGCATGACCTCGTGGTTTTTTTTTCTGCATTGTGATGAGGTGCGATGGCAACTAAGTACCACTGTCAAGATTGACGGATGCTGTGCATGAACCTGTGGCTACATGGTGTCGAAGCTCCAAAACGTGTGGTGGCGATTAAAACCATCGCGAGGCAACCAAAAGCCATCGCATAGGTCCCGGATCAAGTGTGCCGCATCCACAAAACGAGGGAGGGTAGAGGGGGAAGGCTCTCCTCCTCACTGGTCATATACCAGATGTTGCTAGAGAATGGTGTGGGAGAAAGAGAGAGAGAGAGGGATCATGAGGAAGTGCAAAAATGTGCATGGCTCAAAACGGTGGCACTTAGTTATGAGAAACGCATATGAAAACAGATCAAAGTGTTGGCGAGCTTATGAAGCAATAAGCAAGGACATGGGAGAGTGATTTTTCATGCACTTCGACGGCAAGCGAGAATCACCACCACCCATAGGGTCATGTTAGACCTTACAAAACTAAATGTGGGTCGCTGCCACCTCGAATCTCCAGCAACATGTCAAGTAATTTCAACACTTGTGACTAACTATCACTACGCATAAAAAAAGCACCAATCCTTGCATGCGAAAGAACGCCATGGCATCGACATCAACAGATTTCTGGAAGATTAGCATGCATGTCTCATAAGATGCCAATTTCCATGATGAAGGGATTTGTTGCTAAGATCAAGTTGCCTCAACGTGGGCATTTTTGGACAAGACAAGAGGTCAATGATGGCCAGCCACTTTAGTGACCCGAAAGCAACAAGGGAAGGGGGTGGTGTAACGGGTCGAGTCTCCAGCTCCTGCTCTGAAGTCATCGTCGGAGTTCGCAAAATCGCGTTCTCAGTCCGTGTTAGGGGTTTACCCCCTTCGTAGGACTGAGGGGCAATCGTCATCAACAACCCAGAGCATGGAGAATCGAATATTTCGAGTCTCCGGAGGCCCATTTCCGTTTTAAACCTTACCATTGGTTTTGGGACCCAATCCCAGGGTTTTTACCTCGAACTCGTGCATTCGCACGAGTTTTCCGGTCTCGAACTCATAGTTTGTCCTAAACGAACTCGAGTTTCGTTTTTGACGCGTCAGCGCGAAATCGTCGCGTACAAGGCACAATCGGCGATTTCACGCCGACTCCTCTCGTGCGCTTTCCTTGCCCTCGCTCGCACCCTTGCTCCCCCTATCCATTGTCCTTGCTTGCTCTCTTGCAAGGAGGGCGAGGGGTGGGTGAGGGCACGAGGTCACGAGGCCTCGCCCTCGAGGTCCTCGTGACCCCTCAGCCGCCGATCGGGCTGAGGCCGTGATCGGCGGCTGGCGGCTGGCCGGCTGGTGGCCGGCCGGTCGCTTGGCCGGCCGCCGGCCATCCAACCGGCCGGCAGCGAGCTGGCCGGTGGCCAGCAAAATGCTGGCCGCCGGCCAGTCCTCGCTGACGCGAGGGGTGGTGCGCAACCACCCCTCGCTTTAGCGAGGAGGGAGGGCCGGATCGGCCCTCCCGCTACATTCCTCCCCGGTTCATGAACAACAAGCAGGATTGTCAGTCAGTGAGTCATCAACATTTTGAAAGAAAATTAATAACTTAAATCACTAGCTAAACATAAACACATGCCTGGCACTTGGACCTAAGCTGGAGCTTGTCGGTCAGCACGGCTAGCGACCTCCCCCCTTTAGGCTGGAGCGTACGTGCGACAACCATGTTGGGCGTCCCCAACCTCCTATGGTTGTAGTCCATGAATGCCGCCCTACGGGAATGTTGTTCACTTTGTCCGCGTTTAGGTGGAGCCCCCTGACACGCGTCGATCAGTGCGAGCTGCCAGCTCGCTCCAATACTCATTGACCACCCCTGTGGGCAACCGAGATTCGGGCTCCCATGATTTATGTTCAGGTCTACACCTGGTCCGATGAACAAGGTATTCCCTAACAACCCGCAACTAGAGAGTACGCTCTCGGTGCTGAAGTAGGCGAAGAACCTCGTGTTGGCCATCGGCAGTAAGGACTGCCGGTGGTGGCTGAACGGTTACCTCTGCCATGTATGGAGCCAACAGGCTCACATGAAAAGCGTCATGTATCTTCATACTCGGCGGAAGCAGCAATCGGTATGCCACTAGCCCGATGCGTGCAACGATGGGAAACGGCCCAATCCACTTCGGTAGAAGTTTTCGTGCCCCTGGCGACTTCAGCCGAAGATTCCTAGTACTAAGCAGCACTTTGTCACCGATGTCAAACGAGACCTCACGGTGACTTTTGTCGGTATATGCCTTGTGTCGTTGCCGAGCAGCTTGAAGGTGACCCTTCGCCTCCTGTAACAAGGAGTCTATGCGCTCGGCAAAGGCTTGAGCAGAAGGAACCTGTCCTCCTATACTCTCGCTCTTTACCAATGAAGAGGGTACCACAAGATGCCGACCACTGTTCAACACAAACGGTGTGAACTGTGTAGACTCGTTCACCGAGTTATTCACCACAAACTCTGCCGGTGCCAGGAATTCGTCCCAGTCATGCATGGCAGGGTCCATGCCGAGCATTTGTTCTAGAGTATGGTTCATGTGCTCTGTTTTTCCGTCAATTTGAGGGTGAAATGCTGTCGACATTTGTGACTCACTGTCGAAGTACTCGTGCATCTTTTGCCAGGGTTTACTAGCAAATTTTCGATCTCGATCGGAGATAATGCGCAACGGCAAGTCGTGGTACTTTACGACACCCTCAAAGAAGAGACGAGCGGTCTCCTCTGTGTTCACGTCAGTGGTTGTAGGAATGAAGTGTGTCATCTTTGTCAAAGGATCTACAACTACTAGTATTGCATCGTGACCACGAGTCGTGTCCGGAAGACCAGTAATGAAGTCTATGCTAACGCACTCCCATGGGGTCCCAGGAATAGGAAGCTGTTGGAGGAGTCCAGCAGACTTCTTGTTACTAGCCTTGTTCCGAAGAAATGGGTCGCACGTCATGCAATACTTACGGACATCGACACTCCATCCTGGCCACCAATAGTGGTCCGAGAGTGTCTGTCCGGTATTTCGAGGTCCCACATGACCTGCGACCGGCGGGTCGTAGAACTGGGAGATAATCTTTGTGCGAAGGTCTCTCGAGTTTGGCATAGCAACTTGTTCTCCGTGCCAGAAGATTCTTGCGGCCTCCACCAAGCCATACTTGTCTAGATTTTGAGAGTCTTGAAACCAAGAATCCACATAGTATTCCATCCGGATCCTTTTTACAAAACTGTTGTAATGGATAATCTCTTGTGGTGATTGCCGTGGAGGTACATGGGGATCTGGTGATTCTACTCTTGCTGTTGTAATGGCCATAAAACACCCACCGACCTCGGTGGTTGCTTTAATTTCCACAAGTTGTCGGCTTAGTGGATCGGCCACATTGATGCGTCCTGGCCGATATTCCCATGTGAAGGATAATCAGCTGAGGTACTTGCTCCAATGCGCCTGTCGTCTTGACAGGTTCGGTTGCGTTTGGGAAAACACCAATGGGTTATGGTCCGTCACGACCGTCACACCCCCTTCAGCACCCTCAAGGTAGAAACGCTACATCTTGAAAGCGTGTACTGTCGCAAGGAGCTCTTGATCCCCAGTCGTGTACCGCATTTCTACGGGGATGAGCTTCCGGCTCTCATACGCAACTGGGTGACCGTTCTGCATGAGGACGGCTCCGAGTCCTACTACCGACGCATCACATCGAACCTCCCACTGTTGCGATGGATCCGGAAGAGCTAGGACGGGCGCTGGGGATAGAAGTTCTTTGACTTTGAGAAAAGTGTTCTCGTAATCAGATGTCCATTCCCAGTGCACGTCTTTTCGCGTGAGCCTGGTTAGCGGTGCTACCGGGGTCGAATACCCTTACATAAACCGTCGAAAGTAGTTTACAAGGCCGAGGAAAGACTGAATCTGCCCAATATTTTCCGGGCGTGGCCAGTCTACAATGGCTTGGACCTTTCGTGGGTCGACAAGGACGCCGTCCTTGCCGACGATGTGTCCAAGATATTCGAGCTCATCTTGTGCAAACTTGCACTTGCTCACTTTTGCATAGAACTTCTATTCTTGAAGGATTGCGAGGACTTCGCACAGATGTTCTATGTGCTCTTCCATTGATTTGGAGAAAACTAGGACATCGTCTGGATAAACCAAGACAAACTGACCGAGTTGCTTGGTGAACGTTCGGTTCATTTCTCCTTGAAAGGTTGCCGGGGTGTTCGTTAGCCCGAAGCATAACACCCGGAACTGATAGTGTCCCATGTGCGTTCGAAATGCATTTTTGGGAACATCATCTTCTGTGATGCAGATTTGATGGTACCCTTGGGACAAATCCACGGACGAAAACACTTTTGTCCTTTGGAGTTGGTCAAAAAGGTCCTCAATCCACAGTAAGAGGAATCGATTTTTCACCGTGAGCTTGTTCAACACCCGGTAATCCACGCACATGCATAAACGACTGTCCTTTTTGTTCACAAAAAGGATCGGCGTACCGTACGGCGAGCTACGTGGCTCGATCCACCCTTTTGCAAGGTACTCTTTGATTTGGCGTTCGACTTCTTGCCTTTCTTCAAGACTAAGATGATACATGGGTCTGAACGGAGGAGTCACCTCCGGTTGTAGCGGAATCGTATGGCCCATGTGTCTTTCTGGTGGAAACCCAGCCGGTGGGTCTTGGAAGACATCCGAAAACTCCGCCAATAGAGATTTTATCTCTCGTAGCATGTCTTCCTTCACGTCATCCTCCACTTTCTGCGGCTGAGCCAAGAAGTATCAACAACCTTGTTGAATACGTCTCTTGACCTGCATCGTAGACAAGCTAGCATGGACTTTGAGTCGGGTCGGCGATAATTCCGTACTCGCTGTCCTTTTCGGAGGATCATACGCTTGAACGTGATACTCTGTGTATACCCTTGAATATAAAATTTTGCTTTACAAGTACCGATCACGGGTACCATACGGTTGTCACCGACAACAACTGCACCATTCGATGGCTCGTACTCCAGGCCAACCTGTCGGGTAAAACCAAGGATAATAAAGGAGTCGTCTCCTCCAGTGTCAGCAAGTACGTTCACGGGAGCACCAGCTAGGTGTTCTTTGAACTGCATCATCATGTTGCCTCCATTCTTCCGAGTGAACAGGCTGGACAATAGCAAGCGAGTTTGTGATAAACACGGAATCTAGGCGGCGGACGCCGCAGCTCGTATGATTCACCTACTCTAGTCCACATCTTGTGGACACGTGTGAATTCTGCTAGCACCTTCCAGTCTTTAAACTTTGCTGGGTCGAAATTGTCGACTAAAGGGTGATTGCTTCAATCATGCGAACATGATTGAACTCATCGCTTTGAGGGTGTTTGCTTCAATCACTGTGTTACACAATTCTTACACAGTGGTCAGTGTCGCCACCACTAAGTAGGTTCTGTCATGCAACTCGTCCGGTGATGCAAGATTTACTGGGCAATGTCGATCAACAAGTGCAGAATGAGGTTCAATGAGAGGGGAGAAAACAACAGAGAAATTTGAACTCGTCAAAAACACAAATTGTTTAACATCCTCGTCTGAAAACATGAACCCACACTCGTGATCCAGTTTTACCCCTGAGTGGTCCCCACTAACGTCACACAGGGGTAGGGAAAATCCGCCCCATGGCCTTGTCCGTTACCACGACCGGGCCCATTGCCGCGACCGCGACCCTGTCCACGGCCCTGTCCGCGGCCTCCTGCTGCAGCCTCCCCACGAGGTGCCACGGCAGCGACTAACGCCGCGGCCTCTTGTCCACCACCAGCAGCCTCAGACCCCGAGCCCTGAAGTGTCCGGGCTGCATGCAGTTGTGGCATAGTCCCTCGCAGAAGGCCGTGTTACGACGCTCGCGCGCCACCTGCAGCTCGTCATTGTCGCAGACACGCTTGTGGTTGTGGGGCTTATTCCCACCAGTCTTCTTGGCTGAGGGGTTTGCTGGCTGCTTGCCTTTGACCCCGCCCCGCTGCCTAGCTGTCCCTCCAGCCTCTATGCGTGCATCGCGGTCGTGCTGTCCACGCGCGTTCGGCCGTGCATCTGAGTAGTACTTTGGGTTCGCCGAATACACTTCGCTCATGTAGTCTCGCAACGCCCTCCAGCTTGTCTAATCTTGGCCCGTTGCGGTCCTGGTGGTCTTGTTCTTCAGCTTCTCGCTGGCAAGACCATCGCGTAAGTACTCCAGTAGCAAGAACTCTGGATACTTGAAGTTCTGGGTACTGTCGCTCTCGGTGAAGCTTTCGGCTTCCTCCACGAGTGCGGTAAACTCGCTCAAGTAGGCCTCAAGCGAGTTACCCAGCTGCCTGAAGTCCTTGATCTTATGGAAGGCGAGCTGCGCCTCCTAACGCTAGATGCACTTCTTACGCATGATTGCGTAGAAGGCTTCCCACGGCATGGACTGCCACTCGAGGTGAGGCCTCTGTGCACTCCACTCCTTGTCCACGTACTTGAAGAGCTTGTCTTCAAGCCGAGTCATGGCAAGATCGCCCCACTGACTGAGTGTAGTCTTGTGGATGCGTAGGACGTGTTCCATGCGGTTCAGCCAGTCGGTCAGCTTCACGCCCTTCCGGAAGATTTCCACACGGTGGAGGAAGGACGTGTTCATGATCGGCCCCGAAGTCGTCGAGGTAGACAAGTCTTCGCTGCCACTGGCAGTGGCATCTGCAGCTGCGACGTGCTGCGCTTGCTACTGCATCCGCACATGGGTCACGCCTTGCAACGCCTTGTCGAGGTGGTTGCATCGGCGGCTTGCCTCACGGGGGGCCAGGTGCCGCAGCTGACGATCACGGTCAAGGTCCATGATGCTCTGCCCAACGTGGGCCACTAGGTTGGCGAATGCGAACTTAAGCTGTGATGTCGTCAGAGCATCGATGATAGCCTCCAGGGCCTCGCGTTGTCCGTGGACCTTTATCCACTGCAGGAGGGTATGGTTCGCGTACACGCCTCCAAGGAGTCCCACCTTTCGGAGGAGACTGTCGTCAGCGATGACACTCAAGTGGACGCTGCCCTGCCCCATTACAGCCACATCGTTGGAAGGGGGTCCGCCCCCACTCCTTCGAATGGTGTCGTTCCTCCACCGACGATGATGATCTTGAGCCGGCCGGCCGCTTCAGCAGCAAACTCCGCAAGCCTGCGGCAGTCATCGTGAATTGCCTTCGCGGCGTCGTCGTCCAACTCGTTCTCGCGGGAACTTACTTTCGGCGCTGTTCCTGCTCTTGGTAGTCTCGCTGCCGTCGGCAGCTTCAGGCGATGCGACGAGCGCCTTGCCCTTCTCGAGCAATCAGCTCGAGTTTGCCGCACGACGATGGTGATGATCGCGATCATCATCGCCTTTGCCATCGTCAGCGTCGTGCTCTTCGTCGGGGTCCCCCTCCGGGATAGACTCCTTCATCGCTTCATCCGTCGCGTGGAGGTCGCCCACGTGCGCGTCGACGTTCTCGTCGAACACTTTTGCGGCTTCCGCACGATTCTCGGTGTCGCCGAGGTTTGCGTCAGTTGCCTTCGGCGGTACGGTTGCCTTCGGTTTGGCATCCGTGCTCGCGGCGGTGGCTCCCAATACTTGGAGTCCGCTTAGGGCAAATAAAACGGAAAGAAGTTTTAGAAAATCCTAGTAGCTCCTTCACTCCCTCCTCTAGCTTCTTATCCTCCCTTTGTCTTCTGTCTTCCTTGGTCTCCTCTTGAGTCGTTTGTGCACATCGCGCCCCTTGGCGGCGTCTTCCTTGAACCGGCGACGTTGGAGTGAGGTCAAGACCCTTCAAGGTGACACCCTCCTCCTTTTTAGGGTGCTCTCAGGTCGTGAGAGTCCCTGGTCTTGGGAAAGGGAGTCATCCCAATTTTTTGGATGAGGGAGGGGGAAGGAGTCTTGTACTAGGGGAGGATTCTGTGGTTTTTTAGGGTTGGAACTTCCCACCCCGCCCCAAAAAAATCCTTCAAGCCCCATGGAACTGAGGAGAGGTTGGTAGGAAGTGGGTCCACCAAGTAGAGATTTTTTCCAGCTCTCCAACGCACTTAACGGCGCTTCAATCTGTGGAGTATTGATGCCGTAGTCCCTATTGGCGTTTCAGCTCCTGCTTGTAGCTGCCGGCGGCGTTTTATTTATGGCGTAGCTGCCATTTACTTCGAACTCATGGTCGCGGGGGTCGTCAGGCTCTGAGAACCGCTGTAATGTGTTGTGTCTCCAGCTCCTGCTCTAAAGTCGTCGTCGGAGTTCTCAGAAACGCGTTCTCAGTCCGCGTTAGGTATTTACCCCCTTTGCAGGACTGAGGGGCAATCGTCATCAACGATCCAAAGCAAGGAGACTCGAATATTTCGAGTCCCCGGAGGCCCATTTCCGATTTTACCCTTACCCCTGGTTTTGGGACCCAAACCGGGGGTTTCTACCTCGAACTCGTGCATTCGCACTAGTTTTCCGGTTTCGAAACTCATAGTTCGTCCTAAACGAACTCGAGTTTCATTTTTGACGCGTCGGCACAAAATGGTCGCGTGCAAGGCACGATCGGCGATTTCGCGCTGACTCCTCTCGTGCGCTTCCCTCGCCCTCGCTCTCACCCTCGCTCCCCCTATCCCTCGTCCTCTCTTGCTCTCTTGCAAGGAGGGTGAGGGGGGGGGGGGAGGGCACGAGGCCA
Source organism: Penium margaritaceum (assembly GCA_023375785.1). Taxonomy (NCBI): domain Eukaryota; kingdom Viridiplantae; phylum Streptophyta; class Zygnematophyceae; order Desmidiales; family Peniaceae; genus Penium; species Penium margaritaceum. The sequence goes on from SZWC01008848.1 coordinate 76,494, forward strand.
CAAGGCCTCGCCCTCAAGGCCCTCGAGGCCCCTCAGCCGCCGATCGGGCTAAGGCCGCGATCGGCGGCTGGCGGCTGGCGGCTGGCCGGCTGGTGGCCGGCTGGTGGCCGGCCGGTCGCTTGGCCGGGCGCTGGCCGTCCAGCTGGCTGGCTGCGAGCTGGCCAGCGGCCAGCGAAGTGCTGGCCGCCGCCCAGCCCTCGCTGACGCGAGGGGTGGTGCGCAACCACCCCTCGCTTCAGTGAGGAGGGAGGGCTGAACTGGCCCTCCCGCTATAGGTGGGGTTCGTTGCTTTAATTCAATCAAATTGGGGAATGATTTTTGTTTTGGGGGAAAACATAAAGGATGCTTCATTTTGCTTGGGAACGAGGGATGTGGTGTTCACGCCAATTTTTGGTAGAGCACAAATGCTCCGCTGCCCATCGTTTCGCTCGTTATATCCGCGGTGCCCATAGTCGAAAACGAGATGACATCGGTGCCCAAAGTCGGAAACGAAGTGACGGCGGTGCCCATAGTCGAAAACGACATGACATCGATGCCCATGATTTTCGGGGAGCGTGCGAAAATGGAATATAATGACAACTGTGCCCAGATTTCGCTCGAGGTATTCAATCGTCTTCGACATGCATGTCGTAAAGAAACCTCGAATGTGGACAGCCTGTCTTGGCGGCCAATGGTTCGCTTTGTCGTGTTCCCTTCTGCGGCAGGGAGTTCGTACAACATCGACTCATGCATGTGGACAGATTCTGGTGCGCTGTAGCAGACGTTTGCGCGTCGCTCGGAGCAGGTCTTTTTTATCGCCAATGAATGCTCGCCGAAAGGACACTGCCAGGTCCACGGTGGAATTTGCCGACGCCGCGCGCACCTGAACCCGATGTCGGCGGCAGGTGACGACGTCTACTGACGATGACGCGAAGAGGTTCATCAAGTGACCCGCTTATTGTACCGGTTCGCACGATGAACCGGTCCTTTGCCGTGCATTGAAGGTGCTTCCCCGATAGTAAAATGCGCTCAGTTCACTTCTAGTACCGAAGTTTGACGACCACGTTCGCAGGTCATGGACAACGACGCCCGTCGAAATGGCCTGGCACATCAGGGATGGGGTACNTCTGGGCACCCGAGAATTATTTCAATGACAGTCGTGGGCATGCGAGGTATTTTCCATTGACGACAATGGGCATAGCAGATATATAAAACAGACAGATGTGGGTACGTAACACATTTTCACCTGAAAGTAATGGGCACGTTGTGTTCATGTACAACGTGCATTTGAGGGCATAAAGTTGTACTTTCATTGTCAACGTATGGCACAGGCGAAATAAAGTATGGGTACAATTGTCTTCATATTCAGAGTATAATGGGCATGGATGTCTTTTTCTTATCCAAAGCATGGACATAGTTGAATTATTTCAGGGAGAAACATGGGCATGAAAGCAATAATGAAGGAGGTACTACCCAGTCCACGCTGGATCTAACCACTTCAGATCCAGTACACTGCACAGCCATAGCCAGGTGCACAAGTCACAACCACAACCCTCACGTCCCTCACATCCCAGTGCATCATAGAAGATGTCCTCATCTGTATGAACCCTGTGGACAGTGTCGTCTCCTCCCTCGTACAAGACATCGTCACTTTCACTCTCCTCTGCCTCTGCTACACTTGTGTAGGCATCCAGTTGAGATGTGTCGTTGTGTGTTGCTGAACAGTGGCACATTGGCACATATCTTGTTGTTCTTGGCGGCAACAGATAGGAATACAGTTTCTAGCACATTAGTGTGGCACCAACTCCCATGAGGAAGATGATAGTGAACTCTGCTTGTTCACATGAACTCATCTTCTGGTTGTTTGAAACAACTGACGCAAAGAGAACGAAATGAACTTCTTCATAGCATATATGTACCCTACGGAACTCCTTCAGGGACATGCACTGCATATCTTTTTAAGGTCACTAATGTGCAGTAAAATTACACAACACCATTATGCAGTACTACATCAAGGCACAACAGGGTACCTGGAGACACAAATATTAGGAATTCCTTTCGTTCATGGCATTTTTTTGGGAATGGAAATATGGACTCCAGTGAGTAGCAAATGTTCAGTACAGCACATGCTCACTGCTCCATGCAGTAACAAGTCCAACAATTGTCCCAACACATGTACCATCCCAGAGTCAAGTGCAAGGAAACACTACTCTAAGGCAGAGGTGCAATGAGGGGCCACTTGTAATCTGGCCTGCACCTCCCTGCGCCCGAACGGTGCTACTTCAGCTCTGCAAATCACACACAAGGGAATGAGTTAGTAAGTGCAATAGGAACATGAGTGAAAGGATGGAGAACACTTAGCGTGAATAAGCATGAACAAACTTACCAGAGGCCCAAAGAACGCGTGATGCTGTCCACCTCCGCGTGGAAAGCCATCCACAGCTCTTCACGGTCCTCAGCAGCATCACGGTCCCCCTGTTCATCGTCACTGGACACTGCCACGGGATCATCCACCTCCTGCCCCCCCTCCCCCCCCCTCATCTTCCTCGTCTTCAGCCCCCTCCTCACCCCCCTCCGAGTCATCTGTTTGTCCCTCCTGCACACCATCCCTGCCCTCCTCTTCCTCCTCCTCCTCTCCCTGCTCCTCTTCCTCCTCCCCCTCCTCCTCTGATTCCTCGTCTGACTCTCCCTCCTCCTCAACAGGGGGTGCATCATCAGCCTCGTCCCCGGAGTACCCCATGGCGTCCACGTTTGACCTGCAGGACGCTCTCATGCGGCGCTCAGCGTCCAGCTCTGCCACGCGGGCTGCGGCCATCTGTTCTGGTGTCGACGCCTCCATGTTTGGGCATGCACGCCGGACGTGGCCCATCTGCCCACAGCGTGCACAAATTTGCCTCTTCTTCACCTTGGCGTACCGGTCAAGTCTGACCGTGGCTGGACGCCCGCGCCCACGACGTGCTCCAGGTTGCAGCCACTTCGGGTCAGCCCGCTTCACAAGTTGCATCTTCGGCAGTGGGAATGGCGCGTTGTACATCCTCTTGTAGTTGAGGGTGAGGTATCTGTAGTCCACGTACGCCACGGGGTTGAGTGCATTCTCGAGCAAGAGACTGCACGCGTGTGGGCATGGCACCCCGTATTCACGCCACCTGCCGCACGTGCACTCCTTGGTGTTGATGTTCACGTCTCGTGGAGTGCCATTCGCCCGCACTGCAGTCCCGCTCGTCCATGGTCCGGCCTCGTCCCCGTCCAAGTCCAGGTTGTACGTGCGGCTCCAGTGGCAGTTGTTTTTCACCTTCAGGTAGAGAGCCGGCGCTACGTTGTCCACAGCGTCGTGAGCCATCCTGCGACGGATGTGCCACAGCCTCTGCACAAAAACGTGGAGGTTGACAAAACAGAAGTACGGGTACATCTTTCGCAATTCCACGAGCTTCCCATTCAGGGACTCCATGGCGTTGCTCGTGGTGTGCCCGCCACGCGGCACTGGGCAGTAGAGACGGCTCCATCGCTCCTTGGGGATGCCCGGCTCGCCGTTTCCACCCAGTAGGTAGTCAACAGCCCGTGGTGCTTGTCGGCGCATTTTGGCCAAGCATGCATCCCAGTCCTCCTGTGTTGTGACGTACGCGAGATTCCAGAACAAGGACCCCAAACGTCCCTGGCAGCGGGACTGCACGTTGCGCATCAGATGCCACGCGCAGTAGGTATGCGTAGCACCCGCTAGCTTCGACTCCACTGCATTGGCCAGTCCTTTCTCACGGTCTGAGATGATCGTTGTTCCCTGCAGTGCTGCAGACGGGTAGGCCGCTGCCACCAGCTCACAGAACCACGTCCAGTTGCGCTCGTCCTCTCCTGAAACAAGGGCGTACGCCGCGGGCATGGCGTTGTCGTTGGCGTCGAAGAACTGCATGATGAACAGCACCTGCTTGTGCCCATTCTTGAGGTGCGTTCCATCCATGACGATGACTCGGTGCGAGTACTCAAAACCCTTGCGGCAGGCACCGGGTGCGACGAAAACACGGTCGAACGCGCCAGTGTCCAGGTCCTTCTCAGCTTTTTCGATGGCCAGCGGGTCCACCTTCATCAGCTGCGCAAATGAACAGACGGGATTAGACACAAAGTAGGAAGGAAACGGTGCGGATAACAAGTGTAAACGACAACAACACCTTGCAGACGTACCTCGGCCACGTAACCAGGAAACATGCTCCATGACTCGGACTTCTTTCCGTAAATCTTCTCCAGGCACGCCTTTTTCGCGCGGTACAAGGTGGTGTAGGGTATCTTCGTGTTGCTGACCTTCGTCACGACCGCCTGCAGTGCCTTTGCAGAAGCAGAAGGGTCCTTGGCAAGGGTGCCTTCAATGTGCCGGACCATCCACCGCGTGGTGCGCACTGGGTTGCCCTGGGAGACTCGAGGATCACAGAGGTGGCCGTCTGTGAAGGACGTGATGTTGTAAGCACCGGACTTTTTGCTGTACCCCGCACGTACAACCCACGGGCACTTCTTGGTGGCGTACTGCTTGCACCGCACCACAAAACGCATGGGGTCGCTTTTGAGCCACCTGAGGGACATGCGGTTTACCACCGCATATTCTTCCACGGCAGCCTTGCATGCTGCCATAGTGTCGAAGGAAGAGCCACCCGGGAAGTCGACGTCTGCTTTCCGCTTCCTTCTGCTTGCAGGGTCTGGTTGCGGCTTCGCGATGTTATCAGACACAGTCTTCGCCATGGCGTCGGCTACCCGTGCCTCATCGTCAGAGCCGTGGGGCACGCCCTTGGTAGAGTGCACACGACCACCTACACGCGACATCCGCCGTGGACCCTGACTTTCACGGCGTGCAGCCCCGTCCGCTCCTGTGCGGGCTGCATCCTCGTCGTCTGAGAAGTCTGTTGCGTCAAGCAAGGTTCGTCAGTGTCATCGAGGTCGCAGTCGTCGGGTGGGAACCACGAAGACGTGATAGGTCCACCCCGGCTCTGGTACGTTTTCTCCGCCATCGCACGGCAACATGGGCATGTAGTGAATAAAACATGGCTGTAAATAACATTCATGCCCACAATCGTCTCCGATGTGCGGTGCATGAAGCCATTGTGAGGGCATGCAATAGCATCGACGACGGACTGCACCGCAATGGCCAGCAATCCGGCACCCCCCGACGACGCGCAATCCACGGCCGAAGAAAAGTAATTTTCAGGCTTACGTCTGAGAAACAGCCGTGTGAATTGCATGGACCACCTGAGTGATATGCGGGGCATTACGACGCGGGAGATCGGTGGAACGTCCAACGCGACAGGCTGTCAATACGTGGAAGGAATCCACTGCATGACTAGGACGCGTTTCCGATGGTCGTATTTGCGAACCGGGAAACTTCAACGAACCGGTCGTGTACACAATACCATGACGCAATGAGGCATGCCGTGACCAGGTCTTACGTACAAGTGGAATCCGTGCGACATTATGTGAACACACCCATGAATGAAGCTCGGGAGCAGCTGTTGGGTTTGTGTCAGTATCACACGGTGACCTCTGGCCTCGTTGCACACTCTCCTCACTGACACAGGTGACTAACTGGAGAAAGGCAACCCCTGCTGGCTGCTACGCCATGGTGGCATGACTGCACAGCGAGTCTCACAGCCGGGCATCAACCAGACATCAAATCTCACATGACTTCATCGTGTGAAGGACCAGTAGTTGCAAGTACCAAGAAATGGAAGAGCAATGGCTTTCGGTCGTGTCATGTACTGTGCCAGCCGGGTTCATTCCCTGGCTTACTTTTGTGTGGTTGAAACTTGCATGGCATGATTTGTGCTCAAAGGGGACAATGGGGTGTATGTGGTGTTCGAGCCCCAAGGAGGGGATAAGCCGAGAGCGAGATCGAGCTCGCCGCTCGCTCGCTCTCGGCTTGTCTCCCGTCACCGAAGACCTCGCATCTCCGTGTCTCGTTTTTTCTACTTACACTTTACTTCTAACTTCCACGATAACCCATTGCTTGCTTGGTGTCTTCCAAGCCTCGTCTCAGCTGTTGCCTACTTGTCTAACGCAGCAGCCTACTGGTATCAGAGCGGGTTGCGTTGAAGATGGGCAGCGGATCGATCTGCTGTCCACGTATCCTGGGTCAAACCCGCGACGGCCACTCTTGGCGTCACGCCTCCACCCCGCCATCACAACTCATCAGCATAACAGCAGCTGACTGTTGTAGCCACAGCAGCTGTGAGTGACGGCATTCTGCTGTCGGGGCTCTTTGGTCTTCCCCTCCTCCTGTTGGTTGGGCTCCCCTCTATTCCTGGGTTGGGTGGGGTTGGAACAGGTTCCTACAGGTGTGCCAACGGCCTTCCCATATTTCACACGCCCACTGGGACAGGGGAAACGCTGCCGAAAAATTTTTGGCAGCGTTGGGGGGCCCGTTGCCGTCTCCTAGCGTTATTTGCAGCAGTTGCAACGTGAACAACATCCCAGCCTGAGCAGCGCAGCAGCAGCAGCCTAGCAACATCCCTGTAGCAGCGGATCTAGCTCCTCAACTCCGCAGCAGCAGCCCAGCAGCAGCACCTTATCAACAGTAGCGGATCTAGCTCCTTAGCTCCTTAGATCCGCAACAGCAGCCCAGCAGCACCTTATTAGCAGCATTTTAGTAGTAGCGCAGCATTAGCTCAGCAGCAACTCGGCAGCAGCTCAACAAACAGCTCCGCGGCAGCTTAGCAGCAGCTCAGCAACAGATCAGTGGCTGCTCAACAAACTCCTCAGCAGCAGCTGAGCAGCACCTCAGCAGCTTCGCAACAGCATCTTAGCAGCAACGCAGCATCACCTCAGCAGCAACTCAGCAGCAGCTCAGCAAACAGCTCAGCAGCAGCTCAGCAGCAGCTCAGCAGCATATTAGCAACTGCTCAGCAAACTACTTCGCAGCAGCGCAGCATCACCTCAGCAGCAGCTCGACAGCTGCGCACAAACAGCCCAGCAGCAGCTCAGCAGCAGATCAGCAGCTGCTCAGCAAACATCTCAGCAGCAACTCAGCAGCAGCTCAGTAGCAGCACGGCAGCAACAGTAGCAGCTGCGGCAAACACCTGCACCACAGCAGCCGCATAACCAACATGACAGGAGCAGCAAGCGGCGTTGTGGAGAATCTGCACTACACCCTTGTAGCAGTCTCCACACCACCGTCTGGTGGTGGTCGCCGTCACGCTGGCGCACTGGGAGGATCTCGGTGGCGACTCAGGGGAGAGCTCGGCACTACAACGCCCGGTAAGACCTCCCTCCCCTGGTGCCTCTGTGGGGATTCAGCAGCCGCACGACGCCGCTGCTGCATTGCCGCCTTCAACTTTGCGTCAGGACGCGCTAGAGTTTGCTCGCACCTTCACACGTACTGCGTCCGCCGTGATAGACGCGGCAGCTGCAGCTGCTGCCACGTTTGCCGCAGCAGCTAGAGCAGCACGTGCCCCTGCATCAACGTCAGCTGGCCGCGCCGCCGAATCCTACACTGAGGCGGCCGTTGTAGCTGGACCGTTGGCTGCGGCAGCGGCTGACATTGGGACACATCTAGCGGCAGCTGCATCATCTGTGGCCTCTGCAACAGCTTCTGCAGCTTCTGCCGTATCCGCTGCAGCTACGGCCATTCGCACCTCCACAGCCGTCGCTGTTGCAGCATCTGCATCAGCACCCTCTGACATCACCACCCTCGTCACAGCGGCCGTCGTTGCAGCGGCGGTCCTTCCTACCGTTGGCGCCGCCTTCACCACAGGCTGCCTGGCACTGATTATGCCGGTTGCATCTTGCGTCTCTGTGCTCTCCGCTGCAGCTGCTTCTATTGTCCCGCCTGTCCTTGCTCTTTTGCGCAACGCCTCACATTCCTCGTGAGGTCTCCTTGTCTGCATCTCCTTTCTCCCGTCCTCTGTCTCTCTCTCTTCTGCGGTGGCTTGTCTGTGTGATTTGGGTCGGGCTGTCTTGCAGCACATATTCATCGTCCCTAAGGCATTCTTAGTTTTCCCACGCCCACTGGGGCGGGGGAAACTCCGCCGAAATTTTCTCGGCAGGGCCCATTAGTCGTCACCATGCCTGGTGACGACGAGTCGGTCATAGCAGACCTTCAGCGCCAGCTGGCCCTCGCTCACGACGCTCAGCGTGATGCCGAAGAGCGTCTCAAAGTCGCGAATGACAACCGCGCCGCCTTCGCAGATGAGGTGGCTGCGCTTGTGCTCAAGCGGCTGCCTGCTGCCTCTGTTCTGCCCGCTGGCTCTTCTGCGGGCGCCGGTGTCTCTTCCACCCCACCTGCTAACTCTGCTGCCTCTAACCCTGTTGTCACCCCATCTACTGTCTCTCCTGCCGCAGTCTCCCGCCAGCATGACTTCTTCTCCCAGCCCCCTGTCTTTTCTACTGGACTTGCTTTCTCTTCCTGGGAGACCCGGTTTAGTGCATGGGCCCAGGGAGAACGTCTTTGGGAATACTACTTTCCTGCCACACCTTCCTTCACCCCTGTCGCTGACGAGTCTGCTCGCGCCGTCCGCGCCCTCATTGCTGTTGCCCCTGAGACTCTCGTCGACGAGGTTGGCACCTACAATGCTAACCCCGTTGTTCAGCGTTTGGCTGACCCAGTCGGTGCGTACACTATGCTTCGTCGCCGCACGACAGTCACAGGTCAGGCGGCACAAAGTGCCCTCACCGTTCAGTTCAACACGCTCTTAATGCGAGCGGACGAGTCGGCCGACGCCTATTGGGCACGCGGGCTCAAGCTGCTTCGCGAGCTTGATAAGG
>SZWC01008848.1:93186-113159 GCA_023375785.1 Penium margaritaceum
TCGCCGTCGCCGTCGCCGTCGCCGTCGCCGTCGCCGTCGCCGTCGCCGTCGCCATCGCCGTTGCCGTCGCCGTCGCCGTCGCCGTCGCAAACTCCCATCGCGTTGCACGCAGCGTGCATCAATCCCGTCCTGTCCTCCAACCACTCCACCCACCTGCCCCCCGGGCCCTTCTGCTGGGATTGCGCCGTGACATTCTTGGGCGTGCTGCAGCAGCGGTGTGGTGCGCGCGGCGACGGCGCGGGACTCGCGGAAGACGGGGAAGGGGGTTGGAGGGAGTGGGACGTAAGAAAGGCGCATCGGAAGCTCCCATCAACGGAATCCTCCGACGCCATCCGGGGGAAAAACGGCTCGAAGGCGTGAGGGGTAATGAATTCCCGGTCGAACCCATGGCCCATGGCCGTCTTGAAGGCGGAGGGCCCCCCTCGCGCCGGGGACCCTCCTCAGACCCGGGCTCCGCCGCCGGCAACATAAATTGATGACGCGGCACAAAGTCCGGCCACCCGTCTGTCCGGCGGAGATGGCCTCTGCGGGCGGCCCCGCAGCGACTCGGAGGACCGCCTGCAACGCCCAGGGAGTGTGGTGTCGGCTGTGGAGTGCAGCACTCGGCTGTCGGCAGCTTCTGGGCGGGCTCCTGCCAGCCCTACGCCTGGCCGCAGTCCTTTTGCCCTGTGGACGCAATTGCAGAGCTTGTGCGTGAAGACGACGGCGAAGGATGCAGGGCCTGCCTTTTGGAACATGTGGCTGTTCTGAGGTGGGAGCAGGACTGACGTGCGGGCGATAGGGGTCCCGTGTGGGTGAGTGCGTGGTGGGTGAGGCCGCAAGACAGTGTGGCAGAGGAGGCGCAGTCTGGGAGCCAGCGGGCTGCCCAACGCGCAAGCGGGTGCAGGGGCTTGTCGTGGTCAACTTGTCCGTTAGCCCTGACTAGGGTTCAGCAGGACTGGTGCAGTGGGGCGAGGTGTTTCCAGAGTGTGCATGCCTGCTGACGCGATGGGTTGGCGTACCCTGTCTGCGTCCGCTGCTGTTGCGGGGGCAGGTTGGTTTTTCATCGAGGAGTGCAGTCGCGCACACGCGCGCCGCAGAGGAGCCCTTGGGTGCACGCGGCTGTGAATGTGTGGCACAGCGTGTATGTGCAGTGACTGGGGTGCATGCAGCAGACGATGCTGCTGGGAGAGGCAAGCAAGCTATGGAGCTATGGAACTCGTTTGGGAACATCTGGATCGTAGGAGGAAGTGGGAGAAGAAGGTTCGCGGCCAAAATGTGCAGGGAACATGTACGCTAGGATGGGAGAAGACAGAGAGAAGAGTTGGAAAACGTGAAGAGAGGTTGTGGTGATACGCATGTTGTATAACGTGGTCGACCCAACCCTCAGTGCTGACATCATCCTCCTCACAAGCAAAATCTTGAACCCCCACCCTCACATCGTGTGTGCTCATCATCTCGAGCTAGTGCCAAGTTGTTCAGGGGCTCAAATCCACAAAAAATCAGTTGTAAGAAATATGTAGATGGTATGACGACGTCACTTCGACGTACGAAAATTATGTGAAGTAAATATTTGTACATGTCAAAAAAAAAACCCAAAATAAATGATACAAGTCAAAATATGGAACAGATCTTGCTTCGGTAGTCTTCATCGTCTAAATCTGTAGGATTCATTGTTGGTTGATGATTAGGAATACTGCCCAATCAGTTTTTTGATACTCGATGTGCGGTTGTGAAAAGATCGATAGAAAGGGGAAGGGGGAATCTGTGGTGATGGCAGAAAAGGTGGAAATATGGTTGAGTTGTGTGCAGTCAGAACTCAAAACAAAAAGGAAAATGTTGTGACTCTGTTGAATGTCGTCGTCTTTTCTTGCTTCCTGCGTTGGTTTCACACGGCGTTCTCATGTGAAGACCGACGCAATCGGACAGATCGTTATGCATTTCGTGCAAGAGCTTTCGGATTCACAAACTTGTAATTGCTAGGAAACAGCTAGAGAAGCACATAACGTGAGCGAGAGGTAGAGAGCGTCGAATGTCAAGACAGAAGCGAGAGTGTAAAGCTGGTGAGTGCACGCCGGCACCGAGCAGCCGCTAGATTCGGCGTGCACCGTCGCCGGGGGTTGAGCCCGCCCACTCGCAATTACCCGAGGGTGACCTCTCACTAGTGCACAGCCAACGGCTGACACAGTGGCCCCCTAAGGATCAGTGCCTGGGAAAATCATGCACCCCCCCTAAACATCCAGAGGCGCGCTCGTGTGACGTCTCCCCAGGTAAGAGCATGGTCACTTAAATTGTACATGTGTTGGTTTGTGTGTCACGGACACGTGGTGACCTCTGACCTCGTTGCAGATCTCACACATCACCGATACAGGTGACTGAGAGAGAAGAGACGACGTAGCTGGCGCGTTCCCCGCCGCCGATACGTGGCTGTGAGCCATGGAACTCACAACGTTACAATCTCTCAGGCTCTCCTATTGCGTGCCGACTTTGAGCTAGGATTCGTTCCACCCGGGTTGGTACTCATGGTGAATACTGTGTTGCCTGAGTTAAGACGACAAACAAAATAGGGGAACAGGGTCAAATCCGCAATTTTGCGGATCGAGCGCCGAGCTAGAGCGAGCTCGCTGCTCGCTCGCTCGCTTCGATCGCTCTTGCTCTCCTGAGAAGGACTACCTTGTCGTCGCGTGACTTGAACACTTGCGACGGCAAAAACCTCGTGTGAACCATGTCTTTTGCCGCTCTTTAACAGCCATGAGGTCTCTCTAGCCTTGACCCCTTGCCGTATCATTGCTTCTGCCATGTCCTACAACATGTGTGTGTGCCATGAAGAGTGAGACAAGAGGGCATAGAGATGTGAGTGGCCAACGAAACCTCAACACTCCCCCATGACCCGTAGAAAAACAACCCACACACACGGAAGCATGGCACACACATACATATGAGAGCAAGGAACGCGAAGAGATAGGCAGACATCATGNGCTCGATTCAATCGCTCTTGCTCTCCTGACGAGGACTACCTTGTCGTCGCGTGACTCGAATTCTTGCGACGGCAAAAACCTCGTGTGTGCCATATCTTTTGCCGCTCTTTAACAGCCATGAGGTCTTTCTAGCCTTGACCCCTTGCCGTATCATTGCTTCTGCCATGTCCTACAACATGTGTGTGTGCCATGAAGAGTGAGACAAGAGGGCATAGAGATGTGAGTGGCCAACGAAACCTCAACACTCCCCCATGACCCGTAGAAAAACAACCCACACACACGGAAGCATGGCACACACATGCATATGAGAGCAAAGAACGCGAAGAGACAGGCAGACATCATGCACTTCAGCCTGGGTCATGGGGACAGATGAGACCAACAGCATGGACAACACTCTTGAAAACGTTGCGGCTGAGGGCCTTGGTGAGAAAGTCAGCTCTTTGAGACCGTGTGTCCATTGAAGCAACTCGGACAATGCCAGCAGCAATGCACTCGCGAACAAAGTGATGCTCCACGTTTACATGCTTGGTGCGAGAGTGGTGCATACCGCTGTTTTTTGCAATGGTCTTTGTGCTTTGATTGTCATAGCGCAGAGTGATGCAACGAATGGGTACACGCAATTGCTGCAGACGACACAACCAGACAGCTTCACACGTGCCTACGCCAAGAGCCACATACTCAGCCTCAACGGTGCTGCGAGCAACACATCCTTGTTTTCCACTTTTCCACGAGACTGCTGTCCCACTAACCATGAAAATGCATCCCGTTCTACTTCGTGTATCAGAGTCATGTGCCCAGTCACTGTCAGTGAAGCCGTCGATAATGACTAAGGGCTACACACGAAAGTACGATTGGGTGTGAGGTGTGGAGAGTGCATACTGCACTACCCGCAATGCATCCTCAATATGGCGCTCTTGGGGACATTGGGAGAACTGTGAGAAAACGTTCACAGTAAATGCAACATCAGCACGAGTGGTGGTAGCAAGATACATCAGGGAGCCAATGACTCCGAGATAGTCTGTCACATCCACCATCTCCCCCAGCTTGGCTGGTTTCAACAATGATTGGCCGGCTGGGGTCATGAGTGTAGAAGCTGTGGGAACAGAGGTAAGAAGCGGCCCAAACCGCTCCCCTAGACTGTGCACATAAGCAGCCTGGTGAACGTGCAAGGTATGACGTGAGCGGTCACGCTCTAGCACCATGTCCAGGAAGACGCGAGCTGGACCAAGGTCCTTCATCTTGTACGCTGACTATAGAAGAGACTTTGCAGCTGTGACAGATACGACGTCTGGCGAAGGAATCAGGAGACCATCCACACAGACAAGGATGGCCACAAGTGGCTTGGTGGGAGCACTGAGGAACAGGGCAGGATCTACAGTGCTTTTTCGGAAGCCTCTCTTTTCCAGGGTCGCTGTGATCTCTTGGTTCCAGCAATGTGGATACGGCTTAAGGCCACAGAGGGCCTTGCGCAAGCGCCACACTCGATTTGTGCCGTCAGAAAAGCTAGGTGGTTGCACCATGTAGATTTCCTCTTCGAGTTTTTCATGAAGAAAGGCATTGTTGACATCCATCTATTCCAGTTCCCAGTCATACTGGGCCATAAGAGTGAGGAGTGCTATGGCAGTGGTGTAGCGACCCACTAAAGCACACGTCTCATCAAAGTCAACCCCATGGACTTGTGAGAAGCCCTTTGTCGTGAGGCGTGCCTTGTAACGTTTAACGATGTTGTCGGGGTTCAGCTTGTGGCGATATACCCATTTGGCGACTACTGCTTTGCGGCCCGGTGGGAGAGCGTCAAGTTTGATTTTCATGGCCTGCTCCCACAGAGGGGAGTCGGTTGCTGTGCGAGCAGCTTGCACAGTTAGAAATTCAGGAGGAAGAGGACAGAGACCACCAGTAGCAAAGCACGAGGCCACATACCCAGCTACAGGTGAAGAAAGGGCTAGACGAAACTACTGCTCAATGAGGGAGTAGCCAAGGGTAGTACTGAGATGCACCACAGAGTCAGCAGTGGGCAATGCAGTGGTCACAAGGCCAAGAGCACGGAGACTAGGGTCACTAGAGACAACAGGACGGGAGTGAGACGGAAGTGCCCGGAGACGACCACCGCATGTGTAGGGCGAAACAAGAGGTACCGAGGAGCAATTAATCAGGGTCAAGAGGGGGCGCATGAGCCATGGAGGGCATAGGCGGCGACGACTCAGTAGGTGAGGCAGGACACGGAGGCGTAGAGGGAGGAGATGTAGCAGAGGTAGCAGAGGCCTCAGAGGGAGCCGGGGGTGCAGACTGAGCGAAGGGCTCAGAGAGAGCAGAGGAGGCAGAGGACTCAGAGGAGACGGAGGGCGTGGAGGATGTAGAGGGCTCAGAGGAGGCAGAGGAGGCAGAGGAGTCAGAGAATGCAGAGGGCTCTGAGGAGGCAGAGTGTGCCGACGGACGCGCCGAGGGGAGAATAGAGGACCGAGAGGGAGGAGTGCCATCCCCACCCCGAGGAGGCGGAGGGAGGGTCTCGGCCGCGAAGGAAGGCATATCACACTCAAACAAGTGCTCAAAGAAGAGCGCATCGTGAGACTCGAGGATATGACAGCGAGCAGGATCCTAAAAGCGCCTGGCCTTGGAGAACGGTGAGACGCCAAGGAAGACACGCAGACGGCCACGGGGGGAGAGCTTACCATCCCGTTGGTCAACGGGGAGCCACACGGAGGCAAGGCACCCCCAGACACGAGCAAGGCAAAGATTAGCACGACGTCCCGTCCGGCGCTCAAAGGGCGTGACGATGTGAGTGAGGGGACCTTGAGGGACGCGATTCCAGACCCACGTCATGTAGGACATGGCTTCAAAGGCGAAGAGTGGGGACTTCCTAGAGGTGGAGAGGAGAGAGCGCACCCCGTCAGCCAGGATGCGGTTCCAACGCTCGGACACGCCGTTCTGCTGAGGAGAGTAGGGGGCAGAGGACTCAAGACGCATACCACGGGACTCAAGAAAACGGGAGTTGGGAGCAAAGAACTCACCACCATGGTCGCTGCGAAAGACACGCAAGGGGCGAAGATAGGTGCATTCAGCTTGGGGAAGCCGGGACTCAAGGACGGCCGTGACGTCACTCTTGTGATGCTGGGTTAAGATCCACCGATAGCGGGAGAAGTTGTCAGTCAAGCAAAGCACGTAGCGACTGAGGCCACCAAGGAAGTCACGGGACACGGGACCCATGGCATCAGCATGTACGAGATCAAGGGGATGCGAAATGGTGGACTCAACTGCTGTGAAGGGAGAACGATGCATTTTGCCACTAGCACAGTCAAGGCAAGCAGGGGAGCATGGAGGTACAAACGTGGTAGCATCAAGACCAATGGTAGGACAGAGGCGGAGGACACGCTGAATGGCGGTAGTGTGGATGTGACAAAGGCAGCAATACAAGAGGTCTGCATGCGTAGGAGACAAGGAGGGTGCGACGTGAACAAGAGCAGAGGCAGCGGAAGACGGAGCCAGTGTGAGAGGAACGCGGAACAGACGATCATAACGCACGCCACGGAGGACAACGTGACTAGAGGAGCGAAGCGCAACAGTGGCAATGTCGCGGCTGGACGAGAATTCCATGCCCTAGTCGTCAAGGGTGGTCACGGAAAGAAGACTGACCTCAAGGTCAAGTACGTACAGCACATCAAGGAGGTACAAGGCTCCACCAGGACCAACAAAGCAAACAACAACAACACCTTGAACAGGGAGGAGTTGGCCAGAGCCGGTGCGCACAGAGTAAACAAAACCGACCGGGCCGAGGGAAACAAAGGACGAACGACAGGACGTCATGTGGTGAGTGGCCCCAGAGTCAATGATCCAAAGGCGAGGGGATGCACGAGTGGAGGGAAGATCAAGGCAGACAGCGACAGTCCCCGGGAGGGGTTCGGGAGAAGTGCGACCGAGACGAGTAGGGAACGTATGAGATTGCCACTCCTCAATCCACAAGCGGTCATCAGCTAATGTCCCATGTACACAGCCGGAGACAACACCACAAAGGGTGGCGTCGGACTCACAGACAGACACACGAGACTGGTCACTCACACCCTCACCTCCTTGAGAGCGAAGGTGGAGCAGTTCCGTAGGACGGCGCTCAAGTGTGTGCTCCTTGTTGCGACGGTCAGACGAACGGTCGAAGGGGCGGTCGGAGAAGTGTCCGTCGTCACGGGGCCAGGGAGGCACGGAGTAGTGAGAGGAGGGAGGACCATAATAGGGCGGTCCGGAGGGAGGCGGGATCCAGCCCCACGGACTGGGGTGAGGCGTTGATGGTTGGAGAGGAGGAAGAGTAGTGGTGAGCGCGGAGGTGGAAGAGGAGGAAGAGGAGGAAGCAACCATCACCGGCGCTGTAGCAGATGAGGAGGTGACACCCGTACGGGCCTAGTGGACGCGCATGGACGATGCCAGACGAGCATCATCACGAGGAGTCGGGCATTTTGGAGCAGAGTGGCCAGTGACGTCGCAGTTCCAGCATGTGACCTCTACAGGAGATGCAATCCCGGAGGCAGCCTTGCCACCGCGGCCACCGCCACGGCCCTTACCACCACGGCCACCCCCACGGCCTGGCCCACCACCTCAGTCACGTGAAGCAGTGTGAGTAGTGTTGGCAGTTGCGGTAGAAGGAGAGGAGGGGGTGGAGACGGCGGCTGCAGTAGAGGAGGAGGAAGACGTGGTCACAGCAGCGAGAGCTTCACGATGCATGCGCTTGTTCTGTAAGTTGCTCCACCAATGTGTGTGCCGAGCGGCAGTGAACTCATATAGTGGCCCGATCCCTGGAGGAGAATTGGCAAGGACTGGGGCAGCAACAAGACGCTCAAGCTCAGCCTGAGAGACATGCAGATAGATGTCAGAGAGCTCGGGGATGAGGCCAGCAACAATGGACTAGCAAACAGAGAGGAGACCTGGTGCTACTTTGCCCAGGTCACGCAGGAGGTGCAAACTCCACGCCCAGTACTCATCTCTAGTCTCATCCGACCGCATGTGGAGTGTGTTGAATTGCACAGTGAAAGCAATCTGGGCAGCATGTCCTATCACGGTTTTGTTGCGATAAATGAGCACGTAGGCACCAACAGGGTCAGTGGGGGTGCCACGGGTTGGGTCAGCATTGTCCATACCAAGGTCATCGAGGAGGTTCTCGGGATCGGCATTGATGAGAGCACGTACAGCGCAGGCCGCCTCAACAGGTTGAGGCGACCCGTGCTGTACGGCAGGCTAAGGCGGTAAAAATGGTAGCTTGGCAGGAGAGTAGTATTCCCACAGAAGCTCACCCTGTGCCCATGCGCTGAAGCGGGTCTTCCAAGATGAGAAGGTGAACTGAGGAGTTGGACTCTCAAAGTCCTTCTGCCTGACGGGTAGGAGGACCCGAGCGAGGGCAGCTGGACAGAGGACAAATGAGGAGGAGCTAAGAACACCGGTAGGACCGCTGGGAGGATCAGTGGAATTAGTAGAGGCAGTCGCCTCAGCAGGCAGAACAACATCAAGGGCCCAGACGTTGTGCAAGCGTTCTATGACTAAATGTTCCACGGTAGTGGCCAGTTCCTACTGAGCTTCTCGTCCCTATTGCAGTTCATCCTCTACTTTACGGTGAGCTGCTTGTACCTCGCTAAGGGAAGCTTGCAATTCCTCTATGGTTTCTTTTGGACCTGGCATGATGAGGAAATGAGATGGAGTATAGGAGAATGGGGTATAGAGGAGAGGGATGCTCACCAGGATAGCGGTAAGGAAGCAGTACAAAGAGGGGCGGTACCACTACGGCCGCGGAGGAGAACAAAACAGCCACCCACACGGTGACGGCCACCGTCAGGCAGAGCATGCCCATGACTGTGGCACCTGTAACTGCTGCTGATGCAGACGCAACGAGCACAAATGTTGTGACGTGGTGCGTGAGATCACGAGGGGCGCCGGTACGGGTCAGAACTGCGGCTGCAATGGACGCGAATGGAGCCGACGACACTGGCAGTTACGTCAGCTACGGAGGATGCCGCTGCGACAACAGCAGCAGCTGCTGCTGTAACCTGCGTGGCAATGTTGTTGGCGGCAGCAGCGAGAAAGGTGAGGGATGCTGTTGCGTACACGTAGGCCTTGGCTGCTCTACCCACCGCAGTCTGTGTTGGCGTCCTGCAAGCACGTGCCGTGGCTGAGAAGGTTGCGGCAGCACCTGCTGCGGCATCGAGAACGGCCCCGACCAAGCTGATGAAGTCAATGTGGTTGAGAAGAACGGGGATCACGCCGGGCACCTCACGTGCCGTGGACGGTTCAGCAGTATCAGCTGCAACCAGGCCTGGAGTATGGTTGGAGGCTGATGTAGGAGTGGATGTCTGGGTTCCACTGGGAGGTTGCATGCTTGAGGGACGAGGTGGTCACTCGCTTCCGCTCTCACCCATTCCGCCTGTTTACCTCGCACCGCTCAGATCTGTGCCTTGTGACTGCCGACCCAACTCAAACACTTGTCTCCGATCACCCATCTGCTTTGATGGATAGACCGCTTCCATCGCCACTCACGCTCAAAAGTCTGACAACAGAAACCAAAGCCGGGTCACAGAAACCACAGCGGGGTCACAGAAACCAAAGCCGGGTCACAGAAACCAAAGCCGGGTCACAGAAACCAAAGCCGGGTCACAGAAACCAAAGCCGGGTCACAGAAACCAAAGCCGGGTCACAGAAACCAAAGCCGGGTCACAAAAACCAAAGCCGGGTCACAGAAACCAAAGCCGGGTCACAAAAACCAAAGCCGGGTCACAGAAACCAAAGCCGGGTCACAAAAACCAAAGCCGGGTCACAGAAACCAAAGCCGGGTCACAAAAACCAAAGCCGGGTCACAGAAACCAAAGCCGGGTCACAAAAACCAAAGCCGGGTCACAGAAACCAAAGCCGGGTCACAAAAACCAAAGCCGGGTCACAGAAACCAAAGCCGGGTCACAAAAACCAAAGCCGGGTCACAGAAACCAAAGCCGGGTCACAAAAACCAAAGCCGGGTCACAGAAACCAAAGCCGGGTCACAAAAACAATAGCCAGGTCACAGAAACCAAAGCCGGGTCACAGAAACCAAAGCCGGGTCACAGAAACCAAAGCCGGGTAACAAAAACCAAAGCCGGGTCACAGAAACAAAAGCCGGGTCACAGAAACAAAAGCCGGGTCACAGAAACCAAAACCGGGTCACAGAAACCAAAGCCGAGTCACAAAAACAAAAGTCAGGACACAGAAACAAAAGCCGGATAACAAAAACCAAAGCCAGGTCACACAAACCAAAGCCAGATCACAGAAACCAAAGCTCGGTCACAGAAACCAAGGCCGGGTCATAGAAACCAAAGCCGGGTAACAAAAACCAATGTTGGGTCAAAGAAACCAAAGCCGGGTCACAGAAACCAAAGCCGGGTCACAGTAACAAAAACCGAGTCACAGAAGCCAATGCCGGGTAACAAAAACAGAAGCCGGGTCACAGAAACCAAAGCCGGGTTACAGAAACCAAAGCCGGGTAACAGAAACCAAATCAGGGCCACAAAAACCAAAGCCGGGTCAGAAAAGCCAAACCCGGGACACAGCAACCAAAGCCAGGTCAAAGAAACCAAAGCCAGGTCACAGAAACCAATGACGGGTCACAAAAACCAAAGCCAGGTCACAGAAACCAAAGCCGGGTCACAAAAACCAAAGCCGGGTCACAGAAACCAAAGCCGAGCCATAGAAACCATAGCCGGATCACATAAACCAAAGCCGGGTCACAAAAATGAAGGCCAGGTCACAGAAGCCAATGCCGGGTCACAGAAACCAAAGCCGGGTCACAGAAACCAAAGCCGGGTCACAGAAACCACAGCCGGGTCACAGTAACCAAAGCCGGGTCACATAAACCAAAGCCGGGTCACAGAAACCAAAGCCGGGTCACACAAACCAAAGCCGGGTCACAGAAACCAAAGCCGGGTCACACAAACCAAAGCCGGGTCACAGAAACCAAAGCCGGGTCACACAAACCAAAGCCGGGTCACAGAAACCAAAGCCGGGTCACACAAACCAAAGCCGGGTCACAGAAACCAAAGCCGGGTCACACAAACCAAAGCCGGGTCACAGAAACCAAAGCCGGGTCACACAAACCAAAGCCGGGTCACAGAAACCAAAGCCGGGTCACACAAACCAAAGCCGGGTCACAGAAACCAAAGCCGGGTCACACAAACCAAAGCCGGGTCACAGAAACCAAAGCCGGATCACAGAAACCAAAGCCAGGTCACAGAAACCAAAGCCAGATCACAGAAACCAAAGCTGGGTCACAGAAACCAAGGCCGGGTCATAGAAGACAAAGCCGGGTAACAAAAACCAATGTCGGGTCAAAGAAACCAAAGCCGGGTCACAGAAACCAAAGTGGGGTCACATGAACAAAAACTGAGTCACAGAAGCCAAAGCCGGGTAACAAAATCGAAGCCGGGTCACAGAAACCAAAGCCGGGTCACAGAAACCAAAGCCGGTCACAGAAACCAAAGCAGGGCCACAAAAACCAAAGCCGGGTCAGAAAAGGCAAAGCCGGGACACAACAACACAAGCCAGGGCACAGAAACCAAAGCCGAGTCACAGAAACCAATGACGGGTCACAGAAACCAAAGCCGGGTCCCAGAAACCAAAGCCGGGTCACAGAAACCAAAGCCGGGTCAGAGAAACCAAAGCCGAGTCATAGAAACCATAGCCGGATCACATAAACCAAAGCCGGGTCATAGAAACCAAGGCCAGGTCACAGAAGCCAATGCCGGGTCACAGAAACCAAAGCCGGGTCACAGAGACCGAAGCCGGGTCACAGAAACCAAAGCCGGGTCCCAGAAACCAAAGCCGGGTCACAGAAACCCAAGCCGGGTCAGAGAAACCAAAGCCGGGTCAGAGAAACCAAAGGCGGGCCAGAGAAACCAAAACCGGGTCACAGAAACCAAAGCCGGGTCCCAGAAACCAAAGCCGGGTCACAGAAACCCAAGCCGGGTCAGAGAAACCAAAGCCGGGTCAGAGAAACCAAAGGCGGGCCAGAGAAACCAAAACCGGGTCACAGAAACCAAAGCCGGGTCCCAGAAACCAAAGCCGGGTCACAGAAACCCAAGCCGGGTCAGAGAAACCAAAGCCGGGTCAGAGAAACCAAAGGCGGGCCAGAGAAACCAAAACCGGGTCACAGAAACCAAAGCCGGGTCCCAGAAACCAAAGCCGGGTCACAGAAACCCAAGCCGGGTCAGAGAAACCAAAGCCGGGTCAGAGAAACCAAAGGCGGGCCAGAGAAACCAAAACCGGGTCACAGAAACCAAAGCCGGGTCCCAGAAACCAAAGCCGGGTCACAGAAACCCAAGCCGGGTCAGAGAAACCAAAGCCGGGTCAGAGAAACCAAAGGCGGGCCAGAGAAACCAAAACCGGGTCACAGAAACCAAAGCCGGGTCCCAGAAACCAAAGCCGGGTCACAGAAACCCAAGCCGGGTCAGAGAAACCAAAGCCGGGTCAGAGAAACCAAAGGCGGGCCAGAGAAACCAAAACCGGGTCACAGAAACCAAAGCCGGGTCCCAGAAACCAAAGCCGGGTCACAGAAACCCAAGCCGGGTCAGAGAAACCAAAGCCGGGTCAGAGAAACCAAAGGCGGGCCAGAGAAACCAAAACCGGGTCACAGAAACCAAAGCCGGGTCCCAGAAACCAAAGCCGGGTCACAGAAACCCAAGCCGGGTCAGAGAAACCAAAGCCGGGTCAGAGAAACCAAAGGCGGGCCAGAGAAACCAAAACCGGGTCACAGAAACCAAAGCCGGGTCCCAGAAACCAAAGCCGGGTCACAGAAACCCAAGCCGGGTCAGAGAAACCAAAGCCGGGTCAGAGAAACCAAAGGCGGGCCAGAGAAACCAAAACCGGGTCACAGAAACCAAAGCCGGGTCCCAGAAACCAAAGCCGGGTCACAGAAACCCAAGCCGGGTCAGAGAAACCAAAGCCGGGTCAGAGAAACCAAAGGCGGGCCAGAGAAACCAAAACCGGGTCACAGAAACCAAAGCCGGGTCCCAGAAACCAAAGCCGGGTCACAGAAACCCAAGCCGGGTCAGAGAAACCAAAGCCGGGTCAGAGAAACCAAAGGCGGGCCAGAGAAACCAAAACCGGGTCACAGAAACCAAAGCCGGGTCCCAGAAACCAAAGCCGGGTCACAGAAACCCAAGCCGGGTCAGAGAAACCAAAGCCGGGTCAGAGAAACCAAAGGCGGGCCAGAGAAACCAAAACCGGGTCACAGAAACCAAAGCCGGGTCCCAGAAACCAAAGCCGGGTCACAGAAACCCAAGCCGGGTCAGAGAAACCAAAGCCGGGTCAGAGAAACCAAAGGCGGGCCAGAGAAACCAAAACCGGGTCACAGAAACCAAAGCCGGGTCCCAGAAACCAAAGCCGGGTCACAGAAACCCAAGCCGGGTCAGAGAAACCAAAGCCGGGTCAGAGAAACCAAAGGCGGGCCAGAGAAACCAAAACCGGGTCACAGAAACCAAAGCCGGGTCCCAGAAACCAAAGCCGGGTCACAGAAACCCAAGCCGGGTCAGAGAAACCAAAGCCGGGTCAGAGAAACCAAAGGCGGGCCAGAGAAACCAAAACCGGGTCACAGAAACCAAAGCCGGGTCCCAGAAACCAAAGCCGGGTCACAGAAACCCAAGCCGGGTCAGAGAAACCAAAGCCGGGTCAGAGAAACCAAAGGCGGGCCAGAGAAACCAAAACCGGGTCACAGAAACCAAAGCCGGGTCCCAGAAACCAAAGCCGGGTCACAGAAACCCAAGCCGGGTCAGAGAAACCAAAGCCGGGTCAGAGAAACCAAAGGCGGGCCAGAGAAACCAAAACCGGGTCACAGAAACCAAAGCCGGGTCCCAGAAACCAAAGCCGGGTCACAGAAACCCAAGCCGGGTCAGAGAAACCAAAGCCGGGTCAGAGAAACCAAAGGCGGGCCAGAGAAACCAAAACCGGGTCACAGAAACCAAAGCCGGGTCCCAGAAACCAAAGCCGGGTCACAGAAACCCAAGCCGGGTCAGAGAAACCAAAGCCGGGTCAGAGAAACCAAAGGCGGGCCAGAGAAACCAAAACCGGGTCACAGAAACCAAAGCCGGGTCCCAGAAACCAAAGCCGGGTCACAGAAACCCAAGCCGGGTCAGAGAAACCAAAGCCGGGTCAGAGAAACCAAAGGCGGGCCAGAGAAACCAAAACCGGGTCACAGAAACCAAAGCCGGGTCCCAGAAACCAAAGCCGGGTCACAGAAACCCAAGCCGGGTCAGAGAAACCAAAGCCGGGTCAGAGAAACCAAAGGCGGGCCAGAGAAACCAAAACCGGGTCACAGAAACCAAAGCCGGGTCCCAGAAACCAAAGCCGGGTCACAGAAACCCAAGCCGGGTCAGAGAAACCAAAGCCGGGTCAGAGAAACCAAAGGCGGGCCAGAGAAACCAAAACCGGGTCACAGAAACCAAAGCCGGGTCCCAGAAACCAAAGCCGGGTCACAGAAACCCAAGCCGGGTCAGAGAAACCAAAGCCGGGTCAGAGAAACCAAAGGCGGGCCAGAGAAACCAAAACCGGGTCACAGAAACCAAAGCCGAGTCACAGAAACCATAGCCGGGTCAGAGAAACCAAAGCCGGGTCACAGAAACAAAAGCCAGGTCACAGAAAGCACAGCCGGGTCAAAGAAACCAAAGCCGGGTCACATAAACCAAAGCCGGGTCACATAAACCAAAGCTGGGTCACAGAAACCAAAGCCGGGTCACAGAAACCAAAGCCGGGTCACAAAAACCAAATCTGGGTCATTGAAACCAAAGACAGGTCACAGTAACCTAAGCCGGGTCACAGAAACCAAAGTCGGGTTACAGAAACAATAGCGGGGTCACAGAAACCAAAGCCGGGTCACAGAAACCAAAGCAGGGTCACAGAAACCAAAGCCGGGTCACAGAAACCAAAGCCGGGTCATAGAAACCAAAGCCGAGTCATAGGAACCAGAGCCGGATCTCAGAAATCAAAGCCGGGTCAGAGAAACCAAAGCCGGGCCACAGAAACCAAAGCCGGGCCACAAAAACCAAAGCCGGGTCACAGAAACAAAAGCCTGGCCACAGAAACCAAAGCCGGGTCACAGAAACCAGAGCCGGATCACAGAAATCAAAGCCGGGTCACAGAAACCAAAGCCGGGTCATAGAAACCAAAGCTGGGTCACAGAAACCAAAGCCGGGTCAGAGAAACCAAAGCCGGGCCACAGAAACCAAAGCCGGGTCACAAAAACCAAAGTTGGGTCATAGAAACCAAAGCCGGGTCACAGAAACCATAGCCGGGTCACACAAACCAAAGCCGGGTCACAAAAACCAAAGCCGGGTCACAAAAACCAAAGCCGGGTCACAAAAACCAAAGCCGGGTCACAAAAACCAAAGCCGGGTCACAAAAACCAAAGCCGGGTCACAAAAACCAAAGCCGGGTCACAAAAACCAAAGCCGGGTCACAAAAACCAAAGCCGGGTCACAAAAACCAAAGCCGGGTCACAAAAACCAAAGCCGGGTCACAAAAACCAAAGCCGGGTCACAAAAACCAAAGCCGGGTCACAAAAACCAAAGCCGGGTCACAAAAACCAAAGCCGGGTCACAAAAACCAAAGCCGGGTCACAAAAACCAAAGCCGGGTCACAAAAACCAAAGCCGGGTCACAAAAACCAAAGCCGGGTCACAAAAACCAAAGCCGGGTCACAAAAACCAAAGCCGGGTCACAAAAACCAAAGCCGGGTCACAAAAACCAAAGCCGGGTCACAGAAACCAAAGCCAGGTCACAGAAACCAAAGCCAGATCACAGAAACCAAAGCTGGGTCACAGAAACCAAGGCCGGGTCATAGAAGACAAAGCCGGGTAACAAAAACCAATGTCGGGTCAAAGAAACAAAAGCCGGGTCACAGAAACCAAAGTCGGGTCACATGAACAAAAACTGAGTCACAGAAGCCAAAGCTGGGTAACAAAATCGAAGCCGGGTCACAGAAACCAAAGCCGGGTCACAGAAACCAAAGCCGGTCACAGAAACCAAAGCACGGCCACAAAAACCAAAGCCGGGTCAGAAAAGCCAAAGCCGGGACACAGCAACACAAGCCAGGGCACAGAAACCAAAGCCAAGTCAAAGAAACCAATGACGGGTCACTGAAACCAAAGCCGGGTCCCAGAAACCAAAGCCGGGTCACAGAAACCAAAGCCGGGTCAGAGAAACCAAAGCCGAGTCATAGAAACCATAGCCGGATCACATAAACCAAAGCTGGGTCACAGAAACCAAGGCCAGGTCACAGAAGCCAATGCCGGGTCACAGAAACCAAAGCCGGATCACAGAAATCAAAGCCGGGTCACAGAAACCAAAGTCGGGTCACAGAAACCAAAGGCGGGTCACATAAACCAAAGCCGGGTCACGGAAACCAATGCCGGGTCACAGAAACCAAAGCCGGATCACAGAAATCAAAGCCGGGTCACAGAAACCAAAGTCGGGTCACAGAAACCAAAGGCGGGTCACATAAACCAAAGCCGGGTCACGGAAACCAATGCCGGGTCACAGAAACCAAAGCCGGATCACAGAAATCAAAGCCGGGTCACAGAAACCAAAGTCGGGTCACAGAAACCAAAGGCGGGTCACATAAACCAAAGCCGGGTCACGGAAACCAATGCCGGGTCACAGAAACCAAAGCCGGATCACAGAAATCAAAGCCGGGTCACAGAAACCAAAGTCGGGTCACAGAAACCAAAGGCGGGTCACATAAACCAAAGCCGGGTCACGGAAACCAATGCCGGGTCACAGAAACCAAAGCCGGATCACAGAAATCAAAGCCGGGTCACAGAAACCAAAGTCGGGTCACAGAAACCAAAGGCGGGTCACATAAACCAAAGCCGGGTCACGGAAACCAATGCCGGGTCACAGAAACCAAAGCCGGATCACAGAAATCAAAGCCGGGTCACAGAAACCAAAGTCGGGTCACAGAAACCAAAGGCGGGTCACATAAACCAAAGCCGGGTCACGGAAACCAATGCCGGGTCACAGAAACCAAAGCCGGATCACAGAAATCAAAGCCGGGTCACAGAAACCAAAGTCGGGTCACAGAAACCAAAGGCGGGTCACATAAACCAAAGCCGGGTCACGGAAACCAATGCCGGGTCACAGAAACCAAAGCCGGATCACAGAAATCAAAGCCGGGTCACAGAAACCAAAGTCGGGTCACAGAAACCAAAGGCGGGTCACATAAACCAAAGCCGGGTCACGGAAACCAATGCCGGGTCACAGAAACCAAAGCCGGATCACAGAAATCAAAGCCGGGTCACAGAAACCAAAGTCGGGTCACAGAAACCAAAGGCGGGTCACATAAACCAAAGCCGGGTCACGGAAACCAATGCCGGGTCACAGAAACCAAAGCCGGATCACAGAAATCAAAGCCGGGTCACAGAAACCAAAGTCGGGTCACAGAAACCAAAGGCGGGTCACATAAACCAAAGCCGGGTCACGGAAACCAATGCCGGGTCACAGAAACCAAAGCCGGATCACAGAAATCAAAGCCGGGTCACAGAAACCAAAGTCGGGTCACAGAAACCAAAGGCGGGTCACATAAACCAAAGCCGGGTCACGGAAACCAATGCCGGGTCACAGAAACCAAAGCCGGATCACAGAAATCAAAGCCGGGTCACAGAAACCAAAGTCGGGTCACAGAAACCAAAGGCGGGTCACATAAACCAAAGCCGGGTCACGGAAACCAATGCCGGGTCACAGAAACCAAAGCCGGATCACAGAAATCAAAGCCGGGTCACAGAAACCAAAGTCGGGTCACAGAAACCAAAGGCGGGTCACATAAACCAAAGCCGGGTCACGGAAACCAATGCCGGGTCACAGAAACCAAAGCCGGATCACAGAAATCAAAGCCGGGTCACAGAAACCAAAGTCGGGTCACAGAAACCAAAGGCGGGTCACATAAACCAAAGCCGGGTCACGGAAACCAATGCCGGGTCACAGAAACCAAAGCCGGATCACAGAAATCAAAGCCGGGTCACAGAAACCAAAGTCGGGTCACAGAAACCAAAGGCGGGTCACATAAACCAAAGCCGGGTCACGGAAACCAATGCCGGGTCACAGAAACCAAAGCCGGATCACAGAAATCAAAGCCGGGTCACAGAAACCAAAGTCGGGTCACAGAAACCAAAGGCGGGTCACATAAACCAAAGCCGGGTCACGGAAACCAATGCCGGGTCACAGAAACCAAAGCCGGATCACAGAAATCAAAGCCGGGTCACAGAAACCAAAGTCGGGTCACAGAAACCAAAGGCGGGTCACATAAACCAAAGCCGGGTCACGGAAACCAATGCCGGGTCACAGAAACCAAAGCCGGATCACAGAAATCAAAGCCGGGTCACAGAAACCAAAGTCGGGTCACAGAAACCAAAGGCGGGTCACATAAACCAAAGCCGGGTCACGGAAACCAATGCCGGGTCACAGAAACCAAAGCCGGATCACAGAAATCAAAGCCGGGTCACAGAAACCAAAGTCGGGTCACAGAAACCAAAGGCGGGTCACATAAACCAAAGCCGGGTCACGGAAACCAATGCCGGGTCACAGAAACCAAAGCCGGATCACAGAAATCAAAGCCGGGTCACAGAAACCAAAGTCGGGTCACAGAAACCAAAGGCGGGTCACATAAACCAAAGCCGGGTCACGGAAACCAATGCCGGGTCACAGAAACCAAAGCCGGATCACAGAAATCAAAGCCGGGTCACAGAAACCAAAGTCGGGTCACAGAAACCAAAGCCGGGTCACTGAAACCAAAGCCGGGCCACAGAAACCAAAGCCAGGTCACAGAAACCAAAGCCGGGTCACAGAAACCAAAACTGGGTCACAGAAACCAACGCCGGGTCATAGAAACCAAAGCCGGATCACAGAAATCAAAGCCGGGTCACAGAAACCAAAGCCGGGTCACAGAAACCCAAATCCGGGTCAGAGAAACCAAAGCCTGGTTACAGAATCCAAAGCCGGGTAACAAAACCAAAGCCGGGTCATACAAACCAAAGCCGGGTGAAAGAAACCAAAGCCGGGTCACAGAAACCAAAACTGGGTCACAGAAACCAAAGCCAGGTCACAAAAACAAAAGTTGGGTCATAGAAACAAAAACCGGGTTACAAAAGCAAAAGCCAGGCCACAGAAACCAAAGCTAGGTCACAGAAACCAAAGCCGGGTCACAGAAACCAAAGCCGGGCCAGAGAAACCAAAGCCGGGTAACAGAAACCAATGTCGGGTCAAAGAAACCAAAGACGGATCACAGAAACCAAAGCCGGGTCACAGTAACAAAAGCCGGGTTACAGAAACCAAAGTTGGGTCACAGAAGCCAAAGCCAGGTCAAAGAAACCAAAAACGGGTCACAGAAACCAAAGCCGGGACACATCAACAAAAGCCGGGTCACAGAAACCAAAGCCGGGTCACATCAACCAAAGCCGGGTCACATCAACCACAGCTGGGTCACAGAAACCAAAGCCGGGTCACATCAACCAAAGCCGGGTCACATCAACCACAGCTGGGTCACAGAAACCAAAGCCGGGACACATCAACCAAAGCCGGGTCACAAAAACCATAGCCGGGTCACACAAACCAAAGCCGGGTCACAGAAACCAAAGCCGGGTCACAAAAACCAAAGGCGGGTCACAGAAACCACAGCCGGGTCAGAGAGACCAAAGCCGGGTCACAGAAACCAAAGTCGGGTTACAGAAAGCAAAGTCGGGTCACAGAAACCAAAGCCGGGTCACATAAACCAATGCCGGGTCAGAGGAACCAAAGCCGTGTCACAAAAACAATAGCCGGGTCGAAGAAACGAAAACCGGGTCAAAGAAACCGAAGCCGGGTCACAGAAACCAAAGCCAGGTCGACATAAACAAAAGTCGGGTGACAGAAACCAAAGCCTGGTCACAGAAACCAAAGCCGGGTCACAGAAACCAAAGCCAGGTCACAAAAACCAAATCCGGGTCACAGAAAACAAAGCCGGGTCAAAGAAACCAAAGCCGGGTCACAGAAACCAAACCTG
>SZWC01008849.1:13367-41211 GCA_023375785.1 Penium margaritaceum
TGAGTGTGGAGGCCAGTGGACCGTACATTGGTAAGTCAACACTTGAGTACCAATACTATCACCCCGACCTCCGGTGTTCTATTCCCAAGGGTTGTGACACATTGGATCACTTTTTAGAATGGTTGAAAACAAATTCCATGAACCGTACCAATATTTTGATGTTACTTCATTGACTTCTTGATGGCGCTAGACATTCATAACACCGTGCATGAAAAATCTTGAAACCCCCCAAAGTATTGGCAGAATTCATCAAAACGACCACTCACAACGCGACGTCACACTTGTCGCTTGACTGAAGCGTCCAAGTACCAAAATATGCCCTGATTCTTGGAACCATATACATGTGTTGAAGATATCCAACACTTTTGATTGAATTACACTTACTGCTTGTTTCAAATAATCCAACTGTCTGAATTTCCCAATTGTCTTCTACTCCGCACCTCATCCTTGTGAACGACCTACATTGTGCTCAATGTAACACCAAATCATCGACGGAGCCTCTTCAAGTAACCACTCACAATGGAAGTCCTAGACGTACACGAGTCCTTGTACTCTGCGAGTGGGCATTTATTGTCATACGTTTGCGGCCCACTGCACTTTGACCTAAGGATTTCGACGCCGACAAGCCGAGGGCATTTTGGCCACCTGCCCGACCTCCGGTTTTCCGTTCCTGTAGGTTTTCAAAAATTCAACCACTTCATAGAATGATAAAAAAATTACAGTATCAAAAACCATATTGATGTTTTGATGCTATTCAGTCCATGTCTCAACGACACTAGACTTTTTTAAAACTGCGCCTCTATGTTTTCAAAACCTGCCAACTTCTCAACAGAGTTTCTCGAAGCGACCACTCATTGCACGACCTTGCACATGTTGCTTGGCTTGAGCACCAAAAACCCAACATATGCCTCATTGTGGTTCTATTTTTTGTATGCATGTGCTCGACTTGTTTGACACTTGTCATGAAAGNATGACCACGATGGTTGGAGCGAGCATATCCGTCGACGAGCAGCGGTAACCAACAAACTTCGGTGATGGAGGATCAGCAGAACACAAACAATGATGCTCTTCAAGCAAACCAGAAAGCAACAACACTTTTTACGGTGAATGACGCAGCATGGTTGATCCCAAAGGCCAAATGGTGACGACCCCTCAGGCTTCGTGAACCATCCGCCCCCGCCATTGCCTCCAGGGTCGACAGCTGGTGCGATGGGAGGTAATGGCCAACACGCATGGATCAACGAAGACATGTACCAGAAAATTTTAAGACTCAAGAACCTCAACACCCATCTGCTCTTGAAACTCAATGCAACAATGGAGGAGCTATGGAGTTTGCGTGCACGGGAAGCATTGCTCATCGAGACTAATCCTCAACTCAAGCGTGTGAATCTCAAATCTGACCAGAGCTGCCTAAACCGTTCAATCCTGCAAAGTCAAAGGAACCGACGGTTAGGATGTGGCTGATGAGTTTGGATGTGTACTTCACCACTGCTGGGGTCAACAACGACAAAGATAGAATGTACATCGCAGCCTCGTTTTTGCGTGGCACAACTTTGAGTTTGTGGTATGACCTAAAGGCCATTCATTAGCAGTAGGAGACGGAAAGAGCCCGACCAACAGCTCAAACAACTGATCTCACATCGCCGACTGCAAGCATACGACCTCTTGAGTAGAATAATCTGACATGACACAACTCTATGACTCCACGTAAGAGCTGGAATGACTTCACACGCGCCACCCTTGATTGCTTTGGGAAAAGGAACAAAAAGTATGACACACTCTACAAGCTTCAACGCCTGTGTAAGCAATCTGGCAGGTCAAATATCAGCAAGAGGGGAATGCAACATATCCACACATTTCCACCTTGGAAGCTGACATTAGCCTACATCAACCTACATCAGCCTAGATCTGCTTGCAATGGCCGACGTGAACAGGGAAAGCAGTCACCTCTTCTGACCAAAAACCTACAGCGGCCTCAAACACAGGTACATCATCATCAACAACAGGTGCAACAGTTGTAGCAGTTGTACTTGTAGGCATGGCAGGGACAGGGGAACCAAGGAACCATTCTCCCATCCTTAAGTGTGATGTGGGGCTTTGCATTCTGGAAGTGGCAGATTGACATCGTCACAGGTGATAGAGAATTTCTGATATATTTTGACGGAACCATCCCAGCACCAAAGGAGGAGGGTACTGGCCTTTTGGCACGGGTCAAGCTCAGCAAGAAGGCCCTTACAGTTCTTGTGTCCTCCATACAACCCTCAGTCCTTTCACACACCAATGGTTGTACACTAGCAACTGCAACGTACGCAAAACCAGGCAAGTTATTTCAGTCCTTCTCACTTTCCAACCGTCTCTTAACTCTACAGAACCTCATCAGCGTGAGGCTTGGTGAAGGGGAAGATGTCTCTGCCTTTATGCATGAATTTGAGATGCTTTTGCAACAAGCCACCAGCATGGGGTGAGACCTGAAATCCGATATGCGCGTCAGGGTCTTTGTGATAGTGTTGCGAGAGAGCTAGGTCCCATTATCATAATGACTGGAGGGTGCACTCGAGAGAAAGTTTCCTACACCATTCTCTTAGAGAACGTACAGAATGAAGTCATGCGTCACAGCAGTAGTGAAGAAAACATGGCCGCCTTTGCCTCACAGAGCAGTGGCACATTCTGCAATACCTCCTCCTCTGGATACAAGGGAAACAACAGCACAATCAATAGTGGAAGGAGTCCAAAGTGCCAAGGAAACCTCCATAACTGTGGCAAGGCTGGACACTCCGCTTGAGAGTATAGGTCACCCAAGAAGGAGGGAGGAGACAGGGATGAATGGAGAGGGGGAAATGGTGGAAAGGATCTCATAAGCTTGATGGCTGAATGTGCCTCCAACAAAGGGATTGCGATACTCAGGTCAGGAGATTACGGCCTTGATTTAGGCACAAATGAGTATACAACTTACGAGAAGAGAGAATTCATCTATATTTCTCCATGCAACAAGATATTTAGAGCCGCTAACGGAAATGTTGAGGTAGCTGAGGGGATTGGTGATAAGCTGGTCACAGTGGTTGTTAACGGTGCGGACTCCAACCTCAAGCTAGAGGAGGTAGTCTACTTGCCCTCCTTCATACCCACCATACTCTCCATCTCTTAGATAGCTAACCACATCACGAGAGTGGCATTTACACAGAAGGAAGTAGTGATAGTCCCTACCAACAACATCAGCATATCCCACTCTGCCAAAAAAGTTATCGCACATGTCCCTCGAGTTGAGGGACCTGTGTAGCCGATGGAATTTCCACCACCTCTCCTAACCCCGGGTGTTCCATTCCAGAAGGTTCTGATAACTTTGACCACTTTCTGGAACAGTCTATAAAAGTATCACAAACCGTGTCGATGTTTTGGATATCGTTTGGTCGACATGTTGATGGCGGTGGAATTCTCTACAACTGCGCCTCAATATTCTTGAAGCCTCCCGACTTCTTGGCTGAGCTTCTCAAAGAAGTACTCACAATGGGATGTCACACGCGTTTCTCAGCCCAAGCGCCAAGGGCCTGACATATGCCTCATTGTAATTCTCGACATTGTACCCTATCGCCGGTAATTAGCGGCAAAGTTTTAGTTTGGTCGTAAAGGGCACTATTTAACGGTGAAACTTTTGATTTAATAGTGTCACTCCAGACACTGTTTTATCAAGTTATCAACACACTGGAAAAAATTGTATTCTTGTCTTTCGGTTAGTTCAGCTCACGAAAGGAGGACCCACAACCATTGAAATCTCGCCGATTGAGTCTCGCACGCAAGAATCAACCTCGCGTGCAATGAGCCTCGCTTCCACGTGCAAAAAATCTCTTGAGTGGAAAGTGTATGGAGCAATATTCACAGGATGGATTCGAAACATTGGGGAAAAATGTTTACGCAGACAAATTTTCTACCTGAATGTCACAAAAAGTCACAATTCTGCTGAAACCCACAAGGATTTCACCAATGATTGGTGACGGTCGGGTGTGTATGTGCTGGAATTGCTTGACACTTGTGACCGAAGTACACTTACTGATTAACACAAGTTATCCATTTGTCCCAAAACCTTAAATCTTTTATTGCTCCACACGTCATCCTTGTGAACCACCTACGTTCTTCTCGGCATAACAACTTGGAGATAGTCTTCGAACGGGCTTGTGCTGAAGATACTCCCAGCCGGAACGGGGCTGACCTAGGAAGCTCTCACAGCACGAATGGTGGACAGAATCTTGAGCTGCCCCATTCTTACAGACTTATCTTCAGTTTGCCCCCATAATGAGAATTATCTCTAGGTTAACCCCATTTTGCATTTCAGGAAGTTATCCACAGAATGCTGTCTGGGATGAAAATTGATTCTTATTCTGCCCCAATTTTCATCGAGTTGTCACCATTTTGTCAGCATTCATGAGGTCAACCTAGAGATACGTTAAAACATAGGGATGACTTGGTAATAAAGGTTGACAAGGTGTCAATGCTATGCACAAAATGTACAACAGGTTATATAGTAACATTGTCATTCCCCAAACATAATACATGAATGCAATTTTAGACAACGTGTTAGTTCATGGCTATAGTAATTCAATTCATATTCATGGCCAGATGTTTATTTAGAACCAAATCTATGTCCATATCCACAACCATATCCAACACAAACCCATGTTCATCACCATATCCTTGCCCATATACCTAATGATTAATTATACTAAGTCCAGGTATGCTTTAAAGAATTGATTCATGGTCATTATGTTTCATTCCCTTTACATCTATAAGATTCACCCCTCTCTGCAGGGTTCAGGGATTGGAAGTAAGGATTTTAAAATCAGGAGCGAGGGATTATGTCAAAGAAGTTTGCGACTGGATCTCGAAGCTGTGCTCCTGGGGTTGGATACATGAGTCAGAACCTGGGCTATTTGGTTTTCATGTTTTGTCTATCCCCCCCTTTTTTTTCTCTTGGGACACCTATGGGCCCCGGCCGTTGACACTACAGGGCAATTCTGCGTGCCTAGCAGACAATCTTCTGTACGGAAAGATAGGTGCGCATCTTGAAACAAACAAAACAGGGTTACTACATCCTTGACGTACACGCATCCCTAAACTCTGTGAGTGGGAGTTTATGTCATTGCATTTGTGGCCCACGGCGTATCGAATCCCAGATTCGTACACCATTCGGTTCAAAGCAT
Source organism: Penium margaritaceum (assembly GCA_023375785.1). NCBI lineage: Eukaryota > Viridiplantae > Streptophyta > Zygnematophyceae > Desmidiales > Peniaceae > Penium > Penium margaritaceum. The sequence goes on from SZWC01008849.1 coordinate 18,560, forward strand.
TTTGTCCAACTGCACCGACCTCGGTGTTCCGTTCCAAAAGTTTCTGACAATATTGACCACCTTCCAGAAAGGTCAAGAGAAGTATCGTGAATGATATCAATGTTTTGATTTTGTCCAGTTGACTTCTCGATGGTGCTAGACTTTTCCAAAGAAGCACCTCGATATTCTTGAAGCCCCTTGATAAGGGTGCTAAGTTTCACTTTTAACCCAATAGGACACCCAAGTCAAACCACCTCCTTGCTGTCGACATTGAACAAAAATTTCAAACTACAGCTCATGTTGCCTAAAACATTTGCTTCGCAAAGCAGGTGACATACATGATGTGCAGAAACAATGAAGAATGTCAAGTTAACAAGTTGGTTTTCACAGCAAACTTCTGAAATTTAACTGCTCAATCTTGAAGGGTGTAACGGTTCAGCGACTTCCGGTGTTGCAAAAGGTAGTTGCTTCATCGACAGACGCAAAATTGGGACAGCAATTTCTTGACGCACAATTTCCACAGAGATGTCCACATTCCGGTACAACTTCACCATATTTGCCACGATGAAATGTACCTGGGAAGATGGTAATACTCGGTACATTGGCATCTGCAACAATCTGTTTCACTGTGAGGAAAACCAGGATCCGTGAAGACGTTGAATTTTGTTTCGACAGGTTGCTATGACAAAGGCACGCAATTGATACATGCTGACAAATTAACGACATTGAAGACATACCAAAGCTGACCGAGTTCCGCCTCCAGTTCCGGAACAACATCACGTTTCTGTTACAACATCACAATTTCATACAACCAGGTCATGGGCTCAAAGTAGCTTGCCATGACAAACATTTTCCACCAAGACCAGTGCTTTCCGTGCCGACGTCCCCTACCTGTTAAGCCAACATCCAAGACAAAACGGTGCATGCAAGACACCAAAATGTCAATACCTTTGTATCTGCAGCAATGCTTAGATACCGTGACAACAATAAAGTTCCGTGACGACACCACATTCCAGTTTGACACATCAACACGGCAAATCCAATAAACCGATGCATGTCGATGACCAATTGACACCAACGACATGCCAAAGCATCAGTCGGTTTCTGCAGAGACGAACATAATACCGCGCTGATAATGCAATTCATGCACTGTGTTCCAAATTTCTGCTGCGATGCAGTGGTGTGTCACAGATTTTGCAACGTTGAAAAAGATTTGTGAGGACGAAATGCTTCCAGTAAGGCAGCGTTCTTCCACACAGCGAGTTTCCATAAAGACCTCCTAATTCTCCAAGGATAACACACTTCCACTGAGACACTACTTTCAGACAACTAGCGATATGTTTGCAGAGAAAATTCATGCACGGTTCTTTCTCCTGATCACCGACACCGCCATGTTCAGCGTTTCAAGTTTCTGCTGCGATGTCGCGGAGTGTCAAAGATGTCCAAACATCACAAAATATTCGTGATGACGACGCAATTCCAGAAGAAAACCATTACTTTGCAATGAGATGTTCCACAACAACGTTCTACTTCCAGGAAGACAACGCGTTCCTGGTAAGACAGCATTTTTTATCTGTAACATCATCTACACAAAGACGGTGCATGAAAGATTCTGCATTATCATTGTCCTCGCTGACCATGCACATCCACCAAGACGGTAACGCTTCCGCTAAGACAAAGCCATGCTTCATAGATGACGTGACTCTGCCAAGTTACTTTTTTTCAAATGTAACTGATGTCTTCTTAGACAAAGTGCGACACAGCAGTTCCGTTAAGACGATTCTCACCCTTCAGAGTGGTGTCGTGTTCAAGGACTCACTCCGCACAGATTACTTGCATCGACACCTGCTTCATCTCAGGCATTCTCTCATCTTGAGTTTTTCTTCCAAGCACTCTTCCGTGTACTCGGACATAGGCTTAGCGATGTTTCAGTAGTCATTAACCTCAGCCTTTGCTACTTCGAAGGCTGACGCTGACAGGGGTAGCTCTGCAGGAAGCCAAGTTCCTCAGCTGCAGTCATCCTTTTCCCCTAATTTCTTAGATCATTTTCTCCCAGCGAATAGCGCCGTATACTCGCAGTTTGCCGTTCCACCTTTGCTGAGCACTTCAGATCCACGTCAGCAGTTTGGATTTGCTTCCCCACCCCCCTTCGCACTGACTCCTCAAGTTGCCGCATCCCTGTTGAACTAGTGTTTCTGATCGATTCCAGTGCCAGTGAATGTAGCTGTAGCTTTCTGTCCGCCAGGTCTTGGAATGCAGTAGAGCGTGTCCAGTAGTCAAACTGTTCCATCGATCTTGCAGCTGAATGGTGTCACTGGTGGCCAGCAGGGGCCATATGTGCGCGCACAGCCGGCCCAGTGCCCTCAACTGAACATGAGCGATGACTTCGTGGACCCCAGTCCCAATAAGTGAATTCTGAACGTCTTGTGTCTTTATGAACATTGATGGTAGGAAAAAGTGCTTTGCTAATGTTTATTCATCTGAAATGTGTAGACATAAGCCCGGTGGCTACTGAAGCAGGTCTATGGATACAAAGGCACCAAGGAAAATCCTTTTGCATCGGCTGCGCATGACGGAGGAGTGAGAATGATTTTCTGCGCTTATTGAACTGCGGTGAAAACCCCAAAACATGGACGGACATGCTGACGTTTGAGAGGGTCAGTTTGTCTACTCTGTGGCTGTTGAAACAAGTCCGCCGAGCACAGCAGATCATTTTTGGTGTAAATGAGGGTGAAAATACTCAGTTGCCATCAGTGACTATTGACGTGGAATTTTTTTTTTTCACTACCATGGGTTATGCTGAATCCATACAAGAAGATCAAACCGAAACTTTGTGACTTCCTGATTCAAGATGGTGTGGACGAAGGTAAAAGTGTTGTCAGGCCCACATACTGTTCCTATCTGAACTGCGAAGTGCTTAGCCAATTCAAAAGATGGAAGTGGCCGGTAAGCCGCTGCTTTCTTGGTCTGTTTACTAGCTTTTTATTTTTTTTCTTTCAGTACCATGTTTCATGCAGAAACCCAAAAACAGTCAAAGAATGATTCTTAGGAGTAACAGAGTCAGACATGCGAATTAAGATTTTGGAAACTCAGAGGTGAGAATTTGGTGTGAATAACGTGTCCTTGGTAAGTTTTGTCCAATTTTTTTTTTGATTAAAACTAGAGAGAATTGTCCCTTATGCAGGACAATGCCTTCAAAGCTAACTCCGAAGATGACGAGGATGATTCAGAAGATGCTCACTTGCTTTAAGGTAGACATTGAAATCCTGTGACTTGGAGAGTTGCCGCTGCTGCTACAGTGACTCTTGATGCAAGCTCCGGTAGTGTCGGCAGTGCTGAAACCAACATTACTGCAAGAACTGCAAAACATGGGCTAACAAGAACAGCAAGAATTGCAAAAATTGGAGGAACAGCGAGAAGTGAAAGAACTGGCAGAATCCAACAAACGGCAATAATGGCTGGAACGAGTGGTAGAAACGGTGCTGCTGTAACTATTGGTGGAACTGGTGAAACTGGAACTTCCGGCGTTACTGGTGGCTGTACGGGTGGAACTTGGGAGGATGTTGGGGTTGGTGGGGCTGTTGGGGCAGGCGGGGCAGCTCCGGCAGGCAGGGCAGATTGTACAGGTGGCGTAGTTGGGACTGGCAAGGCAGATGGTACCGACAGGGCAGACGGGATCTGTGGGACGGTTCGGAATGGTGGGGCAGTAGTGACCGGCGGCGCTGTTGGGACTGGCGGGCTTGTGGGACTGACAGGGCTATGGGGACTGGTGGCACTTTCAGAACTGGCGCGACTGTTGGTTATGCTGGAGCTGTCAAGAATGGCTGGGCTGGCGGGGCTGTCAAAACTTCTTGCTCTGTTGGGACTGGTGGGGATGTTGTTTCTTGGGGGGGTTTTCCTGACGGACCTGTTGGGATCAGTCAGGCAACAGGTGCACCCTGGACGTCGTCCGTGCCTTGCTTGGTTGACTCCACAAATGCCGCAACTGTGTACGCCTTGTCCAACTGGTGCAGCAGATACGACTAGGGTATTTCAGAAAGACGGGGTGGAATTAATGGCAGGGTATGTCGCACAAGGAGGCGTGGACATTCTTGGCGTGAACAAGGTACATGTACACGTCTCTCTCGGGCATGATGGGTCTGCTGGTCTGAACGGTCATGGCGACATGGATGGGTCTAGCGGGCTGGACGGGACTGGCGCACTCAGCTTAAATATGACTGGTTTGCTGAACGGCACAGTTGGACTGGACGGATCTGACGGGCCTGGTGAGTTGAATGGGCGTGGCGGATTGGACGGGTCTGGTGGGGTTAACGGGTCAGGTGCGACGAACGGTACAGGTGGGGCAAAATGGGCAGAGGGTGAGCTGAAAGGTCAGAGTGGGAAGGTCGGGGCTGGTGGACTGGACGGGTGTGGCGGACAGAGTGGGCTCCAGGATTTAGAAGATTCTGGCACGGTTGATAATTTTGGTGACACAAACGAGGGTGGGAGAACTGTGAGTGGTTGTAATGGAAGAGGGCAGAGTGGTGCTCCTGATGGTACAGCGCGGACAGATGGAAGAGGTGAGGGAAACGTCTCAGGTGTTGGCGTTCAAGCTACAAGTCGACCTGATAACGTGGTAAGATCGCACTTCCATGATTTTTCTGTTCTCGTGATAAAAACATGAATTTTCATGAGTTCTTACCATTGTTTGCAGGTTCTACAAGATTTTTCTAACTGGATGTTTGCGTCCGAAGTGCTGTCAAAGGAGACTCTTTTCGTGGAAGACTATCCTGAATGTGCAGCAAAACAGAAATTGCCAGACGATCAGTTGTTGGTGAACATTCCTTTCGACATTTATGAAGACCCCTTCCAGGAGATGGATGACATCGTTGAAGACGCCGACCACGCTTTTGACCAGTTGGCTGTGAATGTCAAGGCGTGGATAAAAGGTATGAGACAAATTCTACCTCGGGGAAGACATGTCAAGAACAAAGGTACGTTACTGAATCTACTCAAACCAACATTTATGTAAATTTGATTTCCATCTCTTGATAATGATGTTGGAAATTGGTGCAGATCCTATGGTGAGTGGGCAGTGGGCAAGTAAGTGGATGGAGAACAAAGAGAAGGCCAAGGTGATTTCACCCCAACATGTACATTTTTGTAGAATTTTTAAACGTTTTCGCAACATTTATAGCCTTGCTACTTCATCATGCGGGAAGTGTTTGGCACTGTCAACGATACGGTTGAAGCTTTTGCGGCAGTGAGAACTAACGAGGCTAACGCAGACAAAGTAGTGGCTCCTGCAAAAGCTTAGTATCAATTTCTGAAAGTGTGGTGAAAATATTCTCCTTACTTTAACCATTGACTTATGAAAATATTGTCTATTGTACGGAAGGACGTAAGTCCCACGCCCATTGTAGCAAGAAATTGATGGAAGCTACCTTTGGATGAAGAGAAGAATTCAAAGAGAGGGCAGAAGAAAAACGTTGTCGATGGTTGACTTTGATGTATCAATGTTGATGAGGACCATCTGTCAAAAAAAGTGTGCAGCTCACTTGAGCATCATTTGGACAGTCTGTTTGACTGACAAAGTTTCTATAATCAAAGACATGATTCCAACATCTACAAACAGTAAGTTCTTGCTAAACTGTTTTACATCTATACTTAGAAACAAAAAAATTGATTAGAAGAAACCATATTGACTGATATAGTTGGCTACATATTGTCTCTTCTCTATAACCAAAGTTGTTTCTTCATTTCTTTGCAATCAACAGTTATTGCAGAACAGAAATAGACAGTTCAATAAACAAAAAATAAGTGTGTTTTCTATGCATATCTCATTGTTTCCAATGTGCATTGACAGTACAATGAATTCATGTTTTCTTAAGTGGGAAAGGAGGTTACATATAGCCTTCAGCCAGACCAAGAACGAAGTTCACCAAGGAGGTTACATGTTTGGAAGTAATGAAAAGAATTCTAAAAATATGTAACCTCCTTGGTTAACTACCTCATAACTTCCAGAAATATAACATGTTTGGAAGTTATGAGGCAGTTGTACCAAATTGTAATAAGAATGAAAGTTCTTGCTGCATAAATTACTTTTCATTTCGAAGTACAACATGCTAAGCATTGCGCACAAAATCATCTACTTTGGAATCAGGGATTAATCCATAGATTTTTTCCTTGTTCTTCCAGAAATTCCAATAAGCAAAACTAAATAAGTCATCTCTATCACGTTGTCCATCCTGTACATCAACGTTTGGAGCAAAAATCAGCGGAAAAAATGGCTCACTTGTTCATTTGCCAAGGTGTTCACTCCTGCAAAGAAAACACCAAGTAAGAAGAATAAGGGTCACAAGTAAGTAAAGCAAAACCAACGTAGCCATGGGATAAACACATAGACATGCAAAAATATATGACAGATGACTATAGATGTCAGGGCTGAAAGCTGGAGAGCAGGTGTGCTTTGTATTTTCCATGTGGCCAAAGTGGAAACGGTCACATAGGAACCATGTTGTATTGAGAAGATGTGGACATCGACCTGGGAAATATGTGTGCAACTTGCATGCATTGTCATAGAAGGTGAAGTGTGGATGGTTATGCTTGTTTAACTGTATCAAAAGCATTGGGAAAAAAAATCATTTGGCGATTCACCAGCAACCATGACATGAAATCCATAGATGATTACATGAGGACGCACGGCTGTGAAAATTCCAGTGGTGCGATGACTCGCCTGAACACTTGTTGAGTCATTTGTATCATACTTCAGGTCGTCTTTCATATGCAGCTCTATCCCATCTTCATTGTCAAGACACTGAAACTGGGGCCTCATCCTTTGAACCTCCCAATGCGGGTAACAAGCCGTTTTCAGTCTTTGCACTAGTCCTTTAACATCAATAGCATCTTCATGTGTCTGCAAGTTACATTGGGTTCTAAATCATCTTTCCAGGGGGCAAGATAGCACTTATAACTTGCATAAAATGTATGAAATTGTATAAACATACCACCATCACGGTCCTCTCAGATTTGTTGGAGCATTTTTTGTTGGAGGACGCTTAGAAGCGCAGTTGGCCAACTTTACCTTGCCAAGGACCAGACACATTGTTCAAGTGTAGAATGGTACAATTGTTTTTGTCTGGATGTAATGGTCAATGACCTTTGCCACAATGAGCATGTGGTCAATCAAATTCTCCCACCGTATTGCAGTCATGTCCTCATGAGTGTTAATGAAGGCATTCAAATTGTCATTTGCTTCAGCATGGAAAAGGCACGTGCCCACACCCCATGTGTCGAAGGTGTAGAAAAATTTGTACTGTCTATTTGCCGTAACAAACTATGCAAAAAAAACAATTTCCTTTAGAATAGTTTTTTCAAAAACTAAAATTTAGGCATTTTTCTTACCACTCACCTTTTCATTTGTTGTGGAGTGAGGGATAGGATGCTCCAGTGCTGGCAGCTGGAAAATCTCCCACACGTTGGATGCTCCACAAGCCAGAAGTTTTGTCTTCAACATGTTGTAGTCTGTTGCAAGGGGGACATCCTTCTCCTTACGTTGGTGGGAAAAGTGGCTCAACAGACGTTCTGCCGATACATCTATCGCAACACATCTTGGGAGGAAACTTCTTGGTTGAACAAAGCCCGAGACTGGTTGCGTGAAGTAGGGTTGCTCCACTTTGTCGCCATTCCAGTTTTTCAATGCTCTACCATAGAAAATGAGCATATTGGGGTGTGTTCCACACATTTTGTAGCATGTTCCAAGACCTCCAACGTGTACAAGATGGAATAATGCTTGCATTGCTTCTACGAGCATTGTCCTATACAAGAATTGTTGGTCACATGTTGCTTTTGGAAAACATTCCAATGCCCCATGGATTACAACCAAGGATTTCCCGTTGCAAGTAAAGGTGAGGACCCAAAGAAGTACCGCATGGGTGAATGCCGTTGCTGTAGAAAAGATGAATGTTTCCTCTTCTCTCCCATTTGGAAGCAGGATGCACTTGCAACTCTCTGTGCGATAGAAGTTAACATTGACTTGCAACAGTACGAGGTTCACAAAAAGGATCCTAGCTTGTTCATCGCACGATAGTCCACGCACATGCGTAAACCACCAACCTTTTTGTTCACAAAAACGATCCTCACACCGTTCGGCAAACTACTTGAATCAATCCACCCCTTTGCAAGGTACTCTTTGATTTGGCATTCACCCTCTTGCCTTTCCGCTTGATCTAGGTGATACATGGGTGTGAATGGAGGAGCCGCATCCGGTTGTAGTGGAATCGGATGGCCGACGTGTCATTCTAGTGGAAGCCCAAACGGTGGGTCTTGGAATACATCCGAGAACTTCGCCAATAGAGATTTTATCTCTTGTGGCGTGTCTTCCTTCATGTCGTCCTCCACTAATGTAAAAAATTTGAACTCGTCAAAAACTCAAATCGTTAAACATCCTCGTCTAAGAACATGAACCCACCCTCGTGATCTAGTTGTGCCCCTGAGTGATCCCCAGTAATGTCACTGAGAGGTGGGGAGAGCCCACACCATGGCCCTGTCCGTTTCCACGGCTGGGTCCATTCCCGCGACCCCGGCCCTGTCCACCGCCTTCTTTGCGGCATCCTACTGCAACATCCCCACAGGGTGCTGCTGTTGTCGCTAACATCGCGGCTTCTTGTCCAACCCCAGCAGCCTCAGGGCATTGAGCCTTGAAGTAGCCCGGGTGCATGTAGTTGTGGCGTAGTGCATCGTGGAAGGCTGTGTTGCAATGCTCACCGCCGCCTGCAACTCGTCATTGTTGCGGGTATGCTTGTGGTTTGGGGTCTTGTGCTCGCCAGTCTTCTTGACTGGAGGATTTGTGGGTTGCCTTCCCTTGGCCCCGTCCCACTGCCCGGCTGCTCCTCTAGCCCTCGCAGTGTCCATGTGCATGCCGCGGCCTTGCTGTGCACGCGCGTTTGGTCGTGCGTCAGAGTAGTGCTTCGGGTTCGCTAAATACACTTCACTCATGTAGTCCCGCAATGCCCTCTAGCTTGTCCAAGCTTGGCCAATTGCCGTTGTGGTGGTCTTGTTCTTCAGCTTGTCGCTGGCAAGACCGTCACGCAAGTACTCCAGTTGCATGAACTTTAGGTACTTGAAGGTCTGAGTATCATTGCCCTTGGTGAAGATTTTGGCTTCCTCCACGAGTGCGGTGAACTCGCTCAACTAGGCTTCGAGTGAGCTACCTAGCTGCCTGAAGTCCTGGATATTGTGGAAGGTGCACTATGCCTCCTCACGCTAGATGTACTTCTTACGCATGATGGCGCAGAAGGCCTCCCACGACATGGGCTGCCACTCCAGGTGCGGTTCCTGCGAACCCGATTCCTTGACCACATACTTGAAGAGCTTGTCTTCAAGCCGCATCGTGGCAAGATCGCCCCACTGACTGAGTGGAGCATTGTAGACACTTAGAATTTTCTCCATGCAATTTAGCCAGTCGATCAACTTCACGCCCTTTTGGACAATCTCCAAACTGTGGAGCAAGGACGTGTTCATGACCGGTCTCAAAGTCGTTCAGGTTTGCAAGTCATCGCTGCCACTATCAGAGGCATCAACAGCTGCGACACACTGCGCTTGCTATTGCATCTGTACTTGGGTCATGCTCTGCAATGCCTTGTCAAGGTCGTTGCATCGGTGGCTTGCCTCATTAGCGGCCAGGCGATGGAGCTGGCGATCACGGTCCAAGTTTGTGATGATCTGCCCGACATGGGCCAGCAGGTTGGCGAATGCAAACTTCAAGTCTTATGTCGTTAGGGCATCGACGATAGCCTCTAGGGCCTTGCACTGTCCGTGTACCTTTACCCACTGTAGGAGAGTATGGTTTGCGTACACGCCCCCAAAAAGTCCCATCTTTCAGAGGAGGATATCGTGAGAAACGACGCTTGAGTGGGCACTGCCCTTCCCCATCACGGCCACATCATAGGAAGGGGGGTCCGCCCCCACTCCTCTTAGTGGTGCCGTACCTCCACCATCGGTGGTGATGTTGAGTCAGCCTGCCGCCTCAGTAGCAAACTCAGCCAGCCTTCGGCGGTCATTACAAATTACCTTTATGGCGATGTTGTCCAGCTTGTTCTCACGTGAACTTCTCATATGGCTGCTTTTGGTGCATTTGCTGCTCTTGGGAGCCTTGCTGTTGTCCGCAAATATAGGCGAAGTGGCGAGCGCCTTGCCCTTCTCGAGCGATCGGCTCAAGTTCGTCACACGACAATGGCGATGATTACGATCCTCATTGCCTTCGCCATCATCGGCGCCGTGCTCTTTGTCGGGGTTCCCCTCCGGGTGATCCTCCTCCAGCATGTCATCCATCGCATGGGAGTTGCCCATGTGCGCTTCGACGTGCTCGCCGAGCACATTTTTTTTATTAGAAGACAAGGGAATGACAAATTATATGTTAGTGCCACTCACAAAACAAGGACAAAGAATGATGAAGGAGTTCTAGGAAGTCCTAGCGACTCCTTTACTCCTTCTAAATTCTTGTCCTCCCTTTGACCTCTTGTCTTCCTTAGCCTCCTCTTGAGTCTTCTTTGCGCGTCTGGCGCCCCTTGGCGGCATCTTCCTTTAGCCGCCGGCGTTGGGGAAGCTGCCAAAAATCTTCAAGGTGTTGTCCTCCCTCTTTCCAGGGTACTCTCATGTCATGAGGGCTCCTGGCCTTGGGAAGAAACACTATCCCACGTTTTGGATGGAGGGGGGAAGGGAACCTTGAAATGCAACCCAATTGGTGGTTTTTGGGGGTGGGTAGTCCCCACCCCGTCCAAGAAAAATCCACCTGGCTCCCTAAGTTGGAGGAGAACCTCAAGGGAGCGGGGAGGGTGAGATAAAGCTCAGGGGAGCTGAGGGTTTACTCCCCTCGCAGGACTGAGGGGAAATCATTATCAACGTCCCAGAGTAGGGAGACTTGAATATCTTCAATCAACGAAGGTCCACTTCTGCTATTAACCTTACCCTTGGTTTTGTGATCCCAACTAGGGGTTTTTACCTTGAACTCGTGCATTTGCACAAGTTGTTCTGTTGCTTTATGTCGAAGTTTGTCGCAAACGAACTTCCATTTACATTTTTTACGTTCAAGTACAAAATCGTCGCGTGCGAGGCACGTCGGCGATTTTGTGCCAGGATCTCTCACAACTCATCCCTCGTCCTCCTCCCTTGTCCCCACTTGCTTGCTTTCCAGGAGGGTAAGCCGAAGCGAGGGCACAAGGCCACGAGGCTTTGCCCTCGAGGCCCTCGGGGCCCTCGGGGCCCCTCAGCCCCCGATCGGGCTAAGGCCACGATCGGCGGCTGGCGGCTGGCGGCTGGCCGCCTGGTGGCCGGCCGGTCACTTGGCCAGCCGCCGGCCATCCAGTCGGCCAGCTGCCAGCTGGACGGCGGCCAGCGAAGTGCTGGCTGTCGGCCAGCCCTCATTGATGTGAGGGCTGGTGCGTAACAACCCCTTGCTTCAGCGAGGAGGGAGGGCCGAACCGGCCTTCCTGTTACATCGAGGACAAGTGTAGAAATGGTCGAACATACATATACAAGTGACAAATTACGAATGATGCATTGGGTCAATTTTCGAGTAACGCCTGCAGGGTCGCGTCGTGAGTGGTTGGATTCAAGAAGGTCTGCCAAGAACTTGGGGGTCTTTGAGAATCGATGGTGAAGATGCGCGATGCATCTTTATTGTTGATTGTTTTTGCACCTTATTCAGTATTATAGGATGGACCAGGAATGCTCTGCCCCTTGTGGAGGTATGACCCCTGGATCCGTTGTGATGTGACTCAACTATGCTCTGTCTCATGTGAGATATGACATGTGAGTACACCATATGGGTGAGTGGTTACCTTGACCATTTTGTTGATTTCGCCAAGTGAGAGGTCACGAGTTCGATCTTGGCCCCATGCACATCTTGTTTGCTGTGGAAGCTTCCAAGAAAGAAAGTCCGTAGCTTCTTGGATGTTACATGGTTGGTTTGTCACCTTGACACTAGGATGCTTATGTGTCAAGCCCACAGTGCAAGTCTATTGATGACGTGGCTGGTTCAGGCCACTTCCCACGAATGTGCTTTTGAGTTCTAGGACTGGACAGACAGCTATAAAAGGACTTGTCTTGCATGCTGATCAATTAACCCTTAATTGACGACTTAAGGGCGACGACTTGAGCTCTTCTTGAGATGTAATGCTAAGGCGTTAGTACTCTTGAAGGTGAAGTGTATGCCTGATTAAGTTTGGGGTGCATGACACATGTCAACAAAGGAAGAAGGCCTAAAAACCTTTGTGAGCTTTTTTGGTTTCGCGGCTTCTCTGCCAGAGGTGGTTAGCTCAGTAGCTAACATTTAAAAATCCAGATGCGTTGAGATGCATCAATAAGTAGACCAAAAGGTTGTGACAATTTTGTTCGTAAGTTTGCGACAGTGGTTGAAGCTGTTAGAAGGTTCGGGAATATCCACTAGGGGCGGGGTAGTAGGCCAGTTTGCCCTTGGCCGTCACAGTGAATATTGCGGTCCTTGCGATGCAATGGGCTGTATGTGTAGCTGGAGGGCCGGTTCGGCCCTCCCTCCTCGCAAAAGCGACCGGTGATTGCGCACCACGCCTCGCGTCAGCACGAGCTGGCTGATGGCCAGCGCTTCACTCGCCATCGCCCAGCTGGCTGCCGGCCGTCTGGGCGGCTGGCGGCCGGCCAAGTGACCGGCCGGCCACCAACCGGCCAGCCGCCAGCTGCCGATCACGGCCTCAGCCGGATCAGTGGCTGAGGGGCCGTAAGGGCCTCAAGGGTGAGGCCTCGTGACCTCGTGCCCTCGCCCCCGCTCGCCCTCCTCGTAAGCGAGGGAGCGAGGACGAGGGAGGGGGAAGAGGGATGAGAGACGAGAGATATTGGTGCGCACTTGCCGGCGTGCCTTGCACGCGACGATTTTGCACCAAAACGTCACAAACGTAAATTGATGTCCGTTTGCAACTCAGTTCGACATGAAATGAGAGAATAACTCATGCAAACACACGAGTTCAAGGTTAAAACCCCCGATTTGGGTCACAATCCAGGGATAAGGTTAAGAACGGAAGTGGACCTCGGAAGACTCGAAACATTCGAGTCTCCCTGCTCTAGGTCATTGATAATGATTGCGCCTCACTGCTGCAAAGGGGGAAAACCCCCGACGCGGTTTGAAAATACCATTTTGTGAATTTTGTCGATGACTTCTATGCAGGAGCTCAAGATTTTGACCTGTGACAGTGGTTCTCAGAGCCAGACGACCCCCACGACCAAGGGTTTGACGGAAATGCGGCTACGACGTTCTTAAAATGCCACCGGAAGTCGCAAGAAGCAGCAGGAATACCATAAGGGACTACAACATCTACGCTTCACTATTTGAAGCGCCATACAGTGCGTTAGGAAGCTAGAGAAGAGCTCTTTTTTTTGGGCTTCTTCTCCACGGTCTGTGCACCATCCTAGTGGGATAGGGGAAATGTTTTAGGACAGGATAGGGAGTACCCACCCTTAAAACCACCTACTTTTCCCCTCTTCTCAAGGCTCCCTCTCCTCCGCTTCAGCCTAAAATTGGGACAGTGCCTTTTCTCAATACCAGAGACTCTCACGGCCTGAGAGAAAAAGAAAAAGGAGAAAGGCGCCCCTTTGAGAATTTTTGGACAAGGAAGTTGACTCCAAGGGGGGGCAAGGTGTGCCAAGAAGACCTAAGAAGAGGCCAAGGAAGACCAGAATACAAGAAGACAAGAAGACATAAGATTAGTGAGGAGGGCGAGTGAGGGGTTGGAAACGCTTAGTTTAAGTCAACCCCTCGTTTTCCCCTCATCGTGTTTAGCGGTGCTCAAACTATTTGAGCTTCTTGATCTTGTACTTGCTTGAACTAGGTCTTGAGGCTATCGCCGATGCTCTGACGACATTAGAGCTAAAGTTTGCATTGGCCAACCTGCTGGCCCACATTGGGCAGAGCATCATGGATGTTGACCGTGACCTCCAGCTGTAGCGCCTCATCGCTTTCAAGGCAAGCCGCCAGTGCAACGACCTCGACAAGACGTTGCACAGCGTGACCCAGGTGCGGATGCATCAGCAGCCGTGGCGCGCCGCAAGTGCTCATGTTACCGCCAATGGAAACAAGGACCCGTCTGCCTTGACGACCTCGGGACCGGTCATGAACCAGCCCTTCCTCCACAGTGTGGAGATCTTTTGGAAGGGAGTAAAGCTGACCGACTAGATGAACCGCATGGAGCATGTCCCACACGTCCACAAGGCTCCACTCAGTCAGTGGGATGACCTTGCCATGACGCGGCTTGAAGACAAGCTATTCAAGTACGTGGGCAAGGAGTGAAGTGTGCAGAGGTCTCAACTTGAGTGACAGCCCATGCCGTGGGAAGCCTTCTATGCAATCATGCATAAGTTTACACAGCATGAGGAGGCGCAACACGCCTTCCACAAGATCAAGGACTTCAGGCAGCTGGGTAACTTGCGTGAGGCCTAGAAGAGCAAGTTCTCCACGCTCGTGGATGAAGTCAAAAGCTTAAACATGAGCGACGGTACCCAAACCTTCAAGTATCCATAGTGCTTGCTGCTAGAGTACTTACTACTGAGAAGCTTAAGGATAAGACCACCACGAACGCAATGGGCCAAGCTCGGACAAGCTAGAGGGGCTTGCAAGACTATGTGAGTGAAGTGCATTGGGCAAACCCGAAGCACTACTCAGATGCACGGCCAAATGCGCGTGCGCAATAAGTCCACGATGAACGCATGGATGTTGCAGGGGTTGGAGGGACAGCCGGACAGTGAGGCGGGGTCAAGGGCAAGCAGCCTAAAAATCCACCAACCAAGAAGACCAGTGGGAACAAGCACCCCAACCACAAGCTTGGCTAGGAAAATGACGAGATGCAAGTGGCGCGCAAGCGTCACAACACAACCTTCCGCGAGGGACTGTGCCACAACTGCATGCAGCCCGGAAACTTCAAGGCTCAGTGCCCTGAGGCTGCTAGTGGTGGACAATAGGCCGCAGTGTTGGCTGCAACCGCAACACCTTTTGGGGATGCCGCAGTAGGAGGCTGCGGACTGGGCCGTGGACAAGGCCGTGGGCGCGATAATGGACATGGCCGTGGAAATGGACAAGGTCGTGGCGCGGGTGCTCCTCACCCCTGAGTGACGCTACTGGATACCACTCAGGGGTGAATGTGGACTACGAGTGTGGATTCATGTTTTTAGATGACGATGTAAAACAATTTGAGTTTTTGATGAGTTCAAACTTCTCTGTTGTTTTCTCCCACCTCATTGAATCTCATTCTACACTTGCTGATCGACATTACCCACTAAATCTTGCATCACCGGACGAGATGTGTGACCGAACCTGCCTAGTGGTGACAACACCATCCACTACGTATGAATTGTCGGACATAGTGATTGAAGTAAAAGCCATGAAAGGGATGAGTTCAATCACGTTCACTGTACCCTTAGTCGGCGATTTTGACCCGGTTAGATGTAAGGACTGGAGGGTGCTAGCCTAATTTACACGTACCCACAAGATGTGGATTCGAGTAGGTGAATCATGGGAGCTACGGCGTCTGCTGTCTACATTCCGTGTTTATCACAAACTCGGTCTGCCATCATCGAGCCTGTTCACTCGGAAGATGGGGGCAACATGACAATGCAGTTTAAAGAACACCTAGCTGGTGCTCCCGTGAATGTACTTGCTGAAACTAGAGGAGATGGCTTCTTTGCCAGCCTTGGCTTTTCCCGACAGGTTGCCCTGAAGTACGAGCCATCGAATGGTACAGTTGTTGTCGGTGACGACCATACTGTACCAGTGATTAGTACCTACAAAGTTAAGATTTCTATTTAAGGGTACACATAGAGTGTCACGTTGAAGGTACTTGACCTTCTTGTCTCGTTTGATGTGGTGCTAGGTGATCCCTAGCTCCGCAAGAACAAGGCTGTAAAGTGCTTTGAATCAAAGCATTTGATCCTATGAAAAGGGCAGCGTCGCTTTACGCTCATTCTGAGTACGGAATTGTCACCGACCCGACTCAAAGTCCATGCCAGCTTGTCTACGATGCAGGTCAAGAGACGTATTCGACAAGGTTGTGGATACGTCTTGGCCCAGCTAGAGAAAGTGGAGGACGACATAAAGGAAGACACGCCACAAGAGATCAAATCTCTATTGGTACAATTTTTGGATGTGTTCCAAGACCCACCGACTGGGCTTCCGCCAGAGCGACACATGGGCCAGAGGATTCCGCAGCAACCGGAGGTGACTCCTTTGTTCAGACCCATGTATCGCCTTAGTCTAGTGGAAAGGCGAGAGGTCGAACACCAAATCAAAGATTCCATTACAAAGGGATGGATTGAGCCAAGTAGCTCATTGTACAGAGCGCCGATATCTTTTGTGGAAAAAAAAGGATGGTGGGTTACGCATGTGCATTGACTATTGTGTGTTGAACAAGCTCACGGTGAAAAAATAATTTCCTTTACCGCGGATTGAGGACCTCTTCGACCAACTCCAAGGGGCAAAAGTATTCTCATCCTTGGATTTGTCTCAAGGGTACCATCAAATCCGCATCACGGAAGATGATGTGCCCAAAACTGTGTTTCAAACGCACATGGGACACTATTAGTTCCGGGTGTTTTGCTTTGGGCTAACGAACACCTGGGAAACCTTCCAAGGAGAAACAAACAAAAGGTTTGCCAAGCAACTCGGCTAGTTTGCCTTGGTTTACTTGGACGTCATCCTGGTTTTCTCCAAATCCACGGCAGGGCACATAGAACATGTGCGTGGAGTCCTCGCGATCCTTTTGGAACAGAAGTTCTACGCAATATTGAGCAAGTGCAAGTTTGCACTAGATGAGCTCAAACACCTTGGACACATTTTCGGCGAAGACATTATACGTGTCGACCCACGAAAGATCCAAGCCATATTCGACCCTGGTAGTACCGCTAACCAGGCTCAAGTGAAAGGACGTGCGTTGGAAATGGACAACTGATTGCGAGAACACCTATCTCAAAGTCAAAGAGCTTCTATCCATAGCGGCCGTCTTAGCTCTCCTAGATCCATCGCAACCGTGGGAGATTTAATGTGATGCATCGATAGTAAGACTCGGAGCTGCCCTCATGCAGAACGATCACCAAGTTGCGTATGAGAGCCGGAAGCTCATCCAAGCGGCAACGCCATACACGGCTGGGGATGAGCAGCACTGCGGTAGTACACGCTTTCAAGATGTGGCGTTGTTACCTCGAGGGTGCCAAAGGGGGTGTGACGGCTGTGACCGACCATAGCCCATTGGTGTTTTTCCACATGCAACGGAACCTGTGAAGACAAAATGCGTGTTGGAGCGAATACATGAGCCAATTCTTGTTCACATGGGAGTATTGGCAAAGACGCATCAATGTAGCCAATCCACTAAGCCGGCAGCCAATGGAAGTTAAGGCAACCACCGAGGTCAGTGGATGTTTTTTGGCCATTGCGACAAAAACCGTGCAAACACCGAAGGCCCCTACACCCCCTACGGTAACCACCTTGAGAGATTATCTGCTACAACGGTTTCTTCAACAGAATCCAGATGGGATACCATGTGGATCCTTGGTTTCAAGACTCTCAGATGCTGGAAAAGTATAGATTGGTGGAAGCCGCAATATTCTATTGGCATGAAGAACAAGTTGTTGTGCCAGACTCCGGAGACCTTCAAGCAAAGATTATCTCCTAGTTCGACGATCCACAAGTTGCAGGTCATGTGGGACCTCAAAAGACAGGGCAGGCACTCTCAGACCACTATTGGTGGCCAGGATGGAGTGTCGATGTCCGTAAGTATTCCATGACATGCAACCCATGTCTTCAAAACAAGTTTAGCAACAAAAGACCTGCTAGACTCCTCCAACGGCTTCCCATTCCTGGGACTCCATGGGTGTGCGTCAGCATGGACTTCATTACGGGTCTTTCGGACACGGCTCGTGGCCACGATTCAATACTAGTGGTTGTTAATCTTATGACAAAGATGACACACTTCATTCCTACAACCACTGATGTGAACGTAGAGGAGACCGCTCGTCTCTTCTTTGAGGGTGTCGTAAAGTACCACGGCTTGCCGTTGCGCATTATGTCTCATCGAGATAAAACATTTACTAGTAAGTAGTGGCAAAAGATACACAAGTACTTCGGCATCGAGTCGCAAATATCGACAGTGAGTCGCAAATGTGGACAGCGTTTCACCCTCAAGCTGATGGACAAACAGAGTGCATGAACCGTACTCTGAAGCAAATGCTTTGCATGTACATGGACCCCGCCATGAATGACTGGGACGAATTCCTAGTACGGTAAAGTTCGCGATGAATAATTTGGTGAACGAGTCTACACAGTTCACACTGTTTGTGCTGAATAGTGTTTGGTATCCAGTGGTGCTCTATTCATTTGTGAAGAGTATGAATACAGGAAGACAGGTTCATTCTGCTCAAGCCTTTGCCGAGTGCATAGACTCTTACAGGAGGTGAAGGGTCGCCTTCAAGCTGCTCGGCAACGACAAACGACATATGCCGACAAAAGTCACCGTGAGGTCTCGTTTGACATTGGTGACAAAGTGTTGCTTAGCACTAAGAATCTTCGGCTGAAGTCGCCAAGGGCGCGAAAACTTCTACCGATGTGGATTGGGCCATTCCCTATCATCGCACGCATCAGGCCGGTGGCATACCGGTCGCTGCTTCCACTGAGTATGAAGATATATGACGTGTTTCATAAAAGCCTGTTGGCTCCATACACCACAGAGGGAACCGTTCAGCCACCACTAGCAGTCCTTGCTGGCAATGGCCAATACGAGGTTCTTCGCCTACTCCAGCACCGAGAGCGTACTCTCCGGTCACGAGTTGTTAGGGGATACCTTGCTCATTGGGATGGGTTTGGACCTGAACATAACTCATGGGAGCCCGAATCTCGGTTACCCACAGGGGTGGTGAACGAGTATTGGAGCGAGCTGGCAGCTCGCACAGATCGACGCGTGTCAGGGGGCACCACCTAAACGCGGAAAAGTGAACACTATTCCCTCAGGGTGACATTCATGGACTGCGATCATAGGAGGTTGGGGACGCCTAACATGGTTGTTGCGCGGAGACTGAAGCCTAAAGGGGGTAGGCCGCAAACCGTGCTCACCGACAAGCTGCAGCTTTGGTCCAAGGACCATGCACATGGTCATCTTTAGGTGGTGATTGAGACTATTCATGTTCTTTCACAATGTTGACGACTCACTCACCAACAATTGTGCTTGTTGTTCATGAGCTAAGACGGTTCATAACTAGTGGGGAGGAATGTAGTGGGAGGGCCGGTTCGGCCCTCCCTCCTTGCTGAAGCAAGGGTTGGTTGCGCTCCACCCCTCGTCGACGGCCAGCACTTCGCTGGCCGTTGGCCAGCTAGTTGCCAGCTGGCTAGGCGGCTGGCGGCAGGCCAAGTGACCGGCCAACCACCAGCCGGCCAGTCGCCGATTGCGGCCTCAACCGGATCGACGGTTGAGGGGTGGTGAGAGCCTCGAGGGCGAGGCCTCATGGCCTCGTGCCCTCGCCCCCCCTCGCCCTCCTTGCAAGCAAGCGAGCGAGGACAAGGGAGGGGGACGAGGGGCCATAGACGAGATCCTGGCACAAAATTGCCGGCGTGTCTCGCACGCGACGATCTGGGCCAGAACATCACAGGTATAGATCGAAGTTCGTTTGCGACAAACTTTGACATAAAGTAACCGAATAACTCATGCAAACGCATGAGTTGTAGGTGAAAACCCTGGGTTTGGGTCCTAAAAGCAGGATAAGGTTAAAAATAGAATTGGACCTCCGGAGACTCGAAACATTTGAGTCTCCATGCTCCGGGTCGTTAATGATGATTGCCCCTCAATCCTGCAAAGGGGGAAAGCCCCTGATGCGGACTGAGAACGCCATTTTGTGAACTTTGACAATGTCTCATAGCAGGAGCTGGAGGTTTTCTGGGCCGTTTTAGTATATGGGGGAGTGACCATATACCCACAGAATTCTCAATATCTATCGCCATGTCCACATTTTGCACATTAACCACGCCATATCCAATTTCGGAAGTTTTTGCTACTTTATCAATGCTATATCCAGCGAGCACGCAAAAAAAAAAGCTATATCCGAATGTACGCGCTATGTTGACGCCGCATGCCATCCAGCGACAACATGCTGACGTCGTCAACATGAGAGAAAAATCACAAACCCCTCTATTGAGGGGTTTGCGACTTTTCTCCCAAAGGTTTGCGATATTTTTGGGTGGGGGGTCCAAAACACCCCATGCGTTGAAAGGGAACCTGCTGGGCCCCGCTACCGCGGGGCCCAGCAAGAGCCCGCGCGCAAAAAAAAAAACCCTAAACCCCGAATGTAATTTGGGGTAGGGTTTGAAAGCGGTTTGAATGGATAAAAAATGGGTTTGCTTCTCTCAAAACACATTTTTGAAAAAGGCGTTTTCGCTCAATCGCGATCGAGCGATTTGCCTTTTCTTCTTTTTTTTCGACTCGCAAACCCCCATTCGCGGATTTAGGGTTTTCTATGTTTCCGCGGGCGCCCGCGCAAACATAGAAAACCCTTAATCCGCGAATGGGGGTTTGCGAGTAGAAAAAAAAAGAAGACAAGGCAAATCGCTCGATCGCGATTCTCGCGAGGGAGGGGGGGGGGGGGAGCGACGGGGGTGACACATCATCCCCCTCGCTTCGCTCGATCGGCGACTTCAGTCGCCGATCGGGCATGGCCATAAAAATGGATATGGCGTTGTTTTTTTTAACTTAATGGATATGGCGTAGTTTATATTTAAGTTCCGGATATCTCAGGCTTTTGTTGACGCTTGCGCGGATATATCAGCCATTTTGCCGTATAGTATATGTAACAACAGAATTGCCCACCCTACAAGATTAGGGACTCGTGTACGTCTCGTGCTTAACAACTAGGGGGTTTGCGTGTAAAAAAAGTGAACTAAGAGCTCATCGCTTGATTGCGATCGAGCGAAAACATCTGTTCTCCAGATCGAGCGGAAACATTCGTCTTTTTTTTCTTTTCCTTAATGGCAAACCAATTTGCTTTTACGGTCAAAACTCAATAAAACCCTCTCCTTGAATTACAATTGGGGTTTTAGGGTTCTATTTTTGAGCGGGCTCTTGCTCGGCCTCGCGGTACCAGGGCCCAACAGGTTCCCTTTGAACGCATGGGGAGTCTTGGATTTCCCCTTGTGAATAATAGGCAAACCTCCCCCCCCCCCCCCCCCCCTCAACATTCACAAACTCCTGGAATGAGGGGTTTGTGAATGTTCGAAGAGATTGATGAGGTCAGCATGTCGACGCTCCATCGCATGCAACGTCGACATGCTGTGTTTTCTCACTGTTTGTGGGTGAAATGTTGATACTCTCAGGTGATTGGGTAGGGGAGTCCGAATCTTCCTAACTCCATGTAGGTCATACACACTATCCAATGGTAATCCCTACATGTACCCAAAAAGAAACTCCCACCTTATCCACCACCACTCAGTGCATTTTTCCGCGACACCCACATCCCACTTTAGCAGCATCTTCCACAACGGACTTCCGCCGACGGTCCAATTCAGCCGCACACCGCCCATGGACCCCAGCCTGTCTGTCGTTCTGCCGCCAGCGGCGTCAGGATGTGCCGTGGCTGCATCTGCAACTTCTCGCACGGCCACTTCTCTTCATGCGGAGAGGAGGTGGAGAAAAGCCACACTGTCCCTCCGCTTGGCCGACCCAGCTGGTCTCACAAGGCTTGCGGCACTGCCTGCCTGCGCTGGCAAAGCTAGCTGCCGGCAATGCCGACCTGTCCACATGAAGAGGCAGGTCGTGTGCGAGGCAACGGGTGCCGTCACTTCGGCAGAGGCGGCGGTGAAGGCAGAGAATTCGAGCTCAGGTTCAGGTTCTGACGTAGAAGCATCGAGCAAGAGAGCGGTGGAAGATGTTGCGAAGCCGGGGCGTGGTTCAGCGGAGATGACGGTGGTGGAGGTTGACCTGGGCGACCGTAGCTACCCCATCTACATCGGCTCTGGCATTCTGGACAATGGAGAGCTGCTGACCAAGTAAGACCTGGCAGGGGTTNCGCCCACACCACCTATGCACATGCGCGTTGCCTCCGCCTCCTTGAGCATGGCCTCCTCCACACCTTCAACCTGTGCTTCGAGCTCGTTGACATGGCGCTCCACGTCCTCTTGAGACGGCATGCACGAGGGAGAGTGCGGCGCCGAAGGGGGAGGGGAGCCAAGGAGAGTCATGGCGTACGTGATGTTGGGCTGTCGTGGAGAGCCTCCCTTCCTCAAGCTTATAAGGGTTGCCGCCCCTTCAGCGACAGGGTTGTTGCTTGCCTCCTTGCTCTGCATCGCTTGCTGCACGTAATCCCCTACTGTGCTGCGAGGCGGTGCTGCATAGTCCTTCTCCATTGCTTGTGAGATGGTCAACAAGTGCGTGTAGATGTTAGTGACTGCTGCCAGACAAAAATTTGGCTAAGTGTTGGAAAGTAGAACAAAGAAGAAGGAAGAATGAGCTGCTGTGGGGACTTTATCCCCCACAGCAGCTTCTGCGTGGCGCGATATTATCGCCCAGCGATAATATCGCGCCACAGGGCGATAGTATCGCGCCGACGCGCGATATTATCGCTGGGCGATAATATCGCGCGCTGCCGCGATATTATCGCCCAGCGATAATATCGCGCCACAGGGCGATAATATCGCGCCGACG
>SZWC01008849.1:75828-92360 GCA_023375785.1 Penium margaritaceum
TAGAGAGAGAGAGAGAGAGAGAGAGAGAGAGAGAGAGAGAGAGAGAAATAAAGAAGGGTGAGTGATGGATATAGGGGGCAGAATAGCATGGCTGAAGGGTGGATGGGAGAGTGAAAAAGGGGAAGGTGCACATGATCAAGTTTAGAAAGAAGGATTAAGGAGAGATGAAGGGTGGG
Source organism: Penium margaritaceum (assembly GCA_023375785.1). Lineage (NCBI taxonomy): Eukaryota > Viridiplantae > Streptophyta > Zygnematophyceae > Desmidiales > Peniaceae > Penium > Penium margaritaceum. The sequence continues at coordinate 76,005 of SZWC01008849.1, forward strand.
AGAGAGGGAGGACGTAAATGAGGGAGGAGGTGGGGGGACGGAGAGGGCAGGAAGGAGGGAGGGAGAGAGGAAGGGGGGAGGGCAGGCGGGTCATATTGAATAAGGGAGAGATGTACGTATTGATGGAGGGAGGTAGGGAGAAAAAGGTGGAGGGATGAAGGTGAGGAGGGAGGAAGGGAGGTAGGGAGGGCTAGAAGGAGGGAGAGATTGATGGAGGGATGGATGGAAAGTGGGATGGAGGCAGTGATGGATGGAAAGAAAGATAAAAAAAAACAAACAGATGTCTTCAGGAAAGACAGACAGTTGGATGGATAGAAAGATGGGCTTACGGATGGGCAGATGTACTGAAAATGAAGGAGAGGTGGTCACAGACAGACCAATTGAAGGGGGGAAGAAGGGAGGGAGTGAGGGAGGGAGGGATGGGAGGAGGAATGAATGTAGGGAAGGTTTGACAGGAAAGACTGATGGAGGGAAGGAAAGAGTTGGAGGTGGTTGGAGGAAGGGAGGGAGGGGAGAGGGTAGGTAGCGATAGAGGGAAGGAGGGGGGAAGGGAGAAGGGGGGAGGGAGAAGGGAGGAGGGAGGGAGGGAAGAATTCAGTTAGAGAAGGAGGAAGGAAAAGAGGGAGAGTAGGATTGACAAAGAAAGGGAGGGAGGCAGGGGGATGAAGAATGGAAGGAGTGAGGGAAAAAGGGTGGGACAGAGAGAGGGATGGAGGAAGAGAGGGGGGAGGCAGGGAGGGAGGGAGAGAGGGAGTTAAGGAGGGAGGAAGAGGGAAAAAGAAAATGAGTGAGAAATGGATGAAGGGAGGGAGAGGGGGAGGGAGGGATGGAGGGAGTAAAGGGGGGAGGGACGCAGGGAGGGAGGTAAGGAGAAATGGTGGGGAAGGAGATAGGGAGGGAGAAAGGGAAGGATGGATGGACGGATGGATCGACGGAGCAGACAGAGGACAGACGGATGGATAGACGAAGGATAAACGGACGTTCAAGCAGATGGATGAAAGGATGAAGGGGTTTAGGGCCAGTTGGACAGAGGGAGGTGGTGGAATATGGAGGGAGGGTGGGAGGGAGGATGGGAGGGAGGGAGGGAAGGAGGGAGGAAGGGAACCAGGAAGGGGAGGATGAAGTGAGGGAGAGAAGGAGGGAGGAAGGGAGGGAGAAAGGGAGGGATCTACGGAGGGAGAGAAAAAGGGACTGGCATTTGGATGGAGAGATGGGCAGACAGAGGAAGAAAGGAACAAACAACAGATGGTCTGACTAACTGAGAGGGAGAAGGAGGGAGGGAGGTAGTGAGAGAGGGAGGGAGGGTGGAGGGAGGGATGGATGGAGCAAAAGAGGAAGGGAGGGTGGTGGCAGAAATGGAGGTAGAAAGTGATGGAAGGAGAGAGTGATGAGAGTGAAGAGGAGAGAGAGGCAGGGAGGAAGTGAAGAAGGGAGGGACGGAGGGGGGGAAAGGGAGGGAGGTGGCAAGTGACGTATTGACAGACGGACGAACAGAAGGAGATCGATGGACATACAAACCCCTGGATGGACAGGAGGAGGCAGAGAATAGGGACAGAGGACAGAGGGAGTAAGGAAGGGATGGAGGAGGGGAGGGAGGGAGGGAGAGAGTGAGAAAGGAAGGGGGGAGGGAGGGATGGATAGAGGGAGGGAGAAAGGTAGGGGGGGAGAGGGAGGTTGGGAAGGGGGGATTAAGGGAGAGGATGTGTGGGCGGAGGGGGCGATCAATGGAGGCAAGGGGAAGGGCAGGAATGACGAGTGAAGGGGGAGAAGGAGATGGGGGAAAGTGACAAGAGCAGGGGGGGGGGGATCTAAACTGAGAGCCTGGAGAATGCCAAGGAGTGGGGAAGGGAGGGGGGAACTCAGGGGAAAGGGTATGGGGATTTCGAGTGTTCTGGGACACTTAGCGCCAGGGAGAGGGAGGGGAGGACCAAGAATGAGGAGGTAGATGGGGGCACCTGTTAACTCTTTGCTCTACATATTCTGCTCCAGATAGTGGCCTCATAGCCACTATCTGGAGCGTGCAGGGTATGTTGGCTAAGAGAGCAGAAGCCATGTCATATACATGAAGTGGTTTCACCCTCCACTTCTCACTGTCTCCCTCCTGAGCACATGACCCATCTTCATCGCCATGGTCCAGTTTCATCGTAAAATCATCCTTTATCCAGCTAGGTAAACCTATTCTGGTCTCTGGTTTACTCTGATTTGTGTGTTGAAAAACTTAGAAGAGACCTGCTAGTTTGTGTTTGAGCAGGCCATGAATAGGTCTCATTGGACAAGGCCTAATCCCACCGGCCCTTGGCTAGCACGGGACCAGCTGTACGGTTTTCTTGTCTTTGGAAAATTCTCCCCTATCTGGGTTTGCTCTGGCTAGCTGGCCAATGGGTGAGGCTCGACCAGAAAGCCCCCCCCCCCCTAACATGGCTATACTGTGTTATTGTTAGAAGACACTTGATTTCTTAGTGGGTGTCATGTCTCTAGGGTTTGACCTGTCAGAACCTGGAGACCTCCATTTAAAGCACTTTGTCGCAGTGGAATCGTAGAACTACACTCATGGTATCAGAGCAGGATTTGCTGGATGTGGAGGTTTCTGGCACTTACCATTGCAAACTAGCGTGGACAGTTGCAGAAGTGGTGCTAAGTGTGAGTGACGGCCCTAGCTGCTGTTGGATCTCTGTGCACTCAGTGAAAGTAGGCGCAATGGGTTGCCAGCCCATGAACAAGGCTGCATGCCTAAGATGTCCACAGAGTTGCCTCACGGGGACGAGATCCTTCAGAGGCACATGGGCAAGGAGCTGCTCCCTCGAAGGGACAGCCTGGTGGAACAGAAAGGGGGAAACAGTATCCACAAGGAGGCCCCTGGCGCAGGCCCTGGGCCTATGAGGAGTCGGGATCCTTAGCAGGAGAGGTGCCTGGTCAGGGAGGCTTTGGCACCCCCACAGAAGTGTTTAAGGATAGGACGTTTTGTCACCCAGGCCTGGTCGTTGCCTAGCGGAACATTAGAGAAGTCTCCTCTCTTCTATTGGATTTATGAGATGCTTACGCATTGAGTGAGTGAATCAAGTTACTGCAAGGCAATGTGCCTCACGGTGGTGAGCAAATCTCCGCCTCTTTGGATTAGTCACATGAGAGAGCTGCCTGAGTTCATTGCCCAGAAAGACCTGGCGGCTCCTCCCTTGGGTTCATGGGATTTTTTTGGTGACATCTTCCATGGTGGAACACAGCCTAGAAGAGTACAACTTGTCTTTGCCACCTGACGTGACTGAAGACTGTACCATTCCGGGCGCATTCAATGCCTTGGTCCATGTGCTACCCGAAAACCAGGCATACACTATTTGATACATGCAGTTTGGGGGGAAAGGGGACAACCTGAGCAAACCTCATGATGGGGCCCCTCATTTCCACAATGCATGGCAGCACATCGATACACATCAAGTGGAACAAGGGATAGACCTGGTTGTCTCCCTACATGACAGGATGTGTGGCCTTCAACTAAAGCCAGGCGCACTGATAGCTGAATAGTGGGATGCAACAATGGGAATTGCTGCAAAACTGGACTTTTTACACTTCGGTCAATCCTGGAGTGGCCCGACCCCGTTCTTCTCCATCTAGAAGAGCCATAGAGGAATTTCTCTGCAACCTGCTGCAATGCATTTAAGGAGCTTTTCTAATAAGAAAACATCATGCATAGTAAAGCACGATATGCGGAGCACACCGGTTCCCAGTACTTTAGTGTATCACCCAACGGGCCTGTTCATGTAGAATGCATGGGCGGATGTGGCAGGGGCATATTGTTGGGTGGGGAGCCAGGTCTTGGTCCGTGCAACTACTATGATCAGCCCAGTCATACTGGCGCCCCTCCCTGGAGCTTCAACATATCACAATGCCATCTGCGCAGCAGCAATTCCTGCTGATGGTAGAGTATCAGATGCCTCATCAGCAGCTTGGTCAGCAACTGTGCTCACCAGCATGGATGACTCAACCTCCTCCTGGGCTTGTGCACCCTCAAACTTTGGGTAATCATGTGCTTCATATACACTGTCTCATGTGTGTATAAGCAGATGCACTCATATGAAAGGAGTTGTGGTCAATCACCTCAGATTCACGCACTTGTCAATCAGTGTATCAGAAGTGTATTCCTACATGCAAACATTTTTCACAGACATCCACATGAATGCATGTCAGGAAAACCCTGATGTACATTTCTTGTATAGAATGAAAACTAGAATGGGCTTTATGTGATACTTAGTAGTTTCTGTGAACCATCCATGTTCACTAGTTTGTTCACTTCCCCATATGCTTGTTGATACATAGTTTTATGGGTGAGGCCATTGGTAATATATGCCCCCCCCCCCCCCCATGTATAATTTGTATGCATCCCAAGGAGATCGCAAAAAAACTCAAGCCTAAACAAAACTTATCAAAATATGGTCTATTTGATATTTTTCTTGTCGTTTTTCCAATTTTATGATGTTAACCCATCCCATATGAATTTCCAGTAAGTACTTTAGTCCACATTTGTACGTTTTAGGGGGGGGGGGGGGGGAGAAGGGATATCCTTCGGAACCCATCTCCCATGCCCTTTCCTCTTTCCTGACAATGTAACGGTATATTGCAAAATTAAATACAATGTGCATAGGAGAACATCACACTGAATAGAATGAGAACAGCTAAAGCTCGCACTCACTCCCATCCTCCCCCAATTGTGTATGGAACATGTATCAGTGCATGTATGGGGTGGAATTCGCAAGACATATACAAATTTACAAAAACAAATACACAGAATGGTGTCTTCGTCATCATTGATCTATTTTTTAATGTATACTGTACAACATCCACCTTACACACTGCCCAATACATACACCCAATGCCATTGGCAGTGTGGGGGGGAGAGGGGACAGAAGCTGATTTGACTCCCTGTCTGGTATCGTCCCACCCTCTCCAAACTTAAAAAGTGAAAATTGGGTTAATGGATTGAATGGTGAATGTCACAAACAATGATACGTGCCAGACATATGTACAATGGGGAACAGCATGTAGTGCATCTTCAACAATGTTCCAATTTTTTTGTGGAATACATTGATGCAAAAACACAGCCTCATTATAGAGGATTTTCAGGATGGAACATTGAATGCAAAGTGTCATCATATTCACCAGAATGTACTCACCGTGAGCAAAAGACGTTGCAGTCCTCCCACCCCCTACCCACTTCATACGGGGAGTGTGTCATGTTACGTAACCAGTGGAATATGGAAGAAAAAACAACAACCGCATGTCCACAATGTAAACATTTCCCATGCAAGGTAGTTTTTGAACAATTGTAGGACCCCCACCCACATAGTGTCAAAGATATGTACCCAATACATTTTTTCTTTGTTGGGAGGGGGGGGGGGGGGGGGGAGGAGGATAGGCTTGTCACCAGTAGGAAACCATCCATCATCCTCCTCCCCCAGAATTGGAAAATCAATTGGGCTTAATGTGCTGGTCAATGAATGCCGATAAGTATGAGACTTTTTTTGACAAATATACACTGCTAAACACCACTCGATTGTGCCTCAAAAAGGCTTTGCATCCATCGTTGTGATGGTAGCTACGAATTTGAATCTTTGGAACACGTTTGCAAAACACATAATGTATTGGACATGAATACCATTTAATATGTGAACAGAACCGAACAACAAAACAGAGAACAAAACAAACGTTACCCGATGAACATTGGCTATCAAGATGATCTTCCCCCAGTTCAGAATCTTGACAGCAGATATTGGGAGAGTGGAAATTAAGTTGCTGCACTTGCTAACAGCCCAGCTCACTCAAAATCCCCGGGTTCCCCTCTATGTGGGATTATTGGCCAATGTTTTTGTGAATTCACGGTCATGTATTGTTTCCTTGGTACAATCCGTGAAGTATACATGAAGATAAAAGTTTTCTGCTTAAGGCAATATAGGTGCCCAATTATTAGTTTACAGAGAATTTTCAAATATGTCCTTAGACAAAAAAAAGTTCCAATAACTTTACCTCAGTTCCATATAAATGTAGGATTGTGCATTCCTTGGCAAGAACTTTCGTAATAAAACTAAACCTCAATCTGTTAAGAAATCCAGGAATTTTCCTATATGTTTACCGTTGTAATGTACACAGTCCAAAGTGTGTATTTCTGAAGGGGGATTGGTCATTAATGAGCTTCATAACCCCAAATTCCGGCTAGGTCTGAAGAGAAAAAGACATGTTGACCTCAGACTGTGTGCACAACCTATCCCAGAAACTATATCACATTGTCGGCACTGCGGATGGATCACAATGTACCAGAACCACCTACGCCGGCTGTGGCGAGGGGTCATGCACATGGAGCCAAATGGGAGAGGGTCATGAAAGCAAGTTCCTTAAGTGCCTTGCTCAAACATGGTGTGTACAAGCTGGTGCCTTTGCTACCCAATGATAAGGCCATTGATGTCAAATGGGTATTAAACTTTAAAGGAAGCTTGGAAGGTATGATTGATAGGTTTAAGGCATGACTCATTGTGAAGGATCCCTACCAAGTACTGGGACTTCACAGAATCGTATGCACCTGTTTGAAAGCATGGAAATATGTCTTTGTTACTTGCCATAGCTGCACACGAAGACAAGGATATCCATCAGATGGATGTTAAGTATGCCTTCCTCAATCATCCATTGGAGGAAGTGTTGTATGTGAAACCGCCAGAGGGTTTTGATGATGGTACAGAGTGGGTGTGACTGCCGATGGAAACAATCCACATGCTAAAAAAAACTCCTTGGTGGTGGAATAAATGAATTCAACACACCCAGGAGCTTGGTGGCTTTCCAGTCTTTGTGACAATAGATTCTTTGTGATACTTCCCTGTTTTCTTTACTCGGAGATTGATCTCCCCATTTCTGTCATTGTCTTTTTGGGCAACCTTCTGGTAATGTCCCCTTCACCGGAATCCATTTCATGCAAGAAAGCACTGCTGACTTTAAACTGAACAGTTAGGGTGAAGCAAAAAACTTCATAGGTTAAGAAAATCACAAAAGACTGATTGCACTGCAAGGAACCTTTACACTACATCAAGATCACTTCATTGCCCATCTCATTGTGTGATTCCAACATCTAGTGTAGCATTTTTCACAGCAGGAATCTCCCATGAGTCCTTATGTCTATCCGCACTTGTTGGGTGCCCAGAACACTGACTATGGCCCCCAAGAAAATCACGCTCTGTACCGTCAAATCAACGGCTTTCTGTCATGCCTCACCTCCACTACATCCCTTGGCATCACATGCACATTCAATTTTCTCACCCAATTCAGCCAGAAACCACACACCACACATCATGAATCTACTGTGCAAAGTGATGGAAACAGCTGCGCTTTGCCTGGTCTTTCCCCCCATTCAACACAATCTACTGGACAGCTTCTAGGAGTGACTATGCACGCAACCATGTGGCTTGCATCTGTGGCGGCTATATGTCATGTTTGGGGAACTTCCATGTCTTGGTGCAGCATAAGTCAGCTGTATATGGCATGCCCTGTGGATTGGGTGGAGTACATTGTGCAAATGAGGGCATCTGGCTTGTGCGGCTCCTTGAGGTTTTTGTCGTGCATATAGTTGTTGTACCATTGTATAGTGACACTTCCGCCGCACATTGAATTCACTCAATGGTATACCTTACCCATACATGGACCACATCAGCATAGAGCATCATTTTTTGCACAAGGTGGTAAATGCCGGGATTGTGCAAGTCTGCACCGTCAGCTGGGCTGCAAAAAAGTCAGAATTTCTTAGCAAAGCCTTACATCCTCATTAGTCCTTGTCTAAATGCAACATGTTCAATGCATGCCTGTTGCACTCCATTCCAAGGGGGCATGCTAATCCCCCAGTCTACAAATTCCCCTCCCATTGGTGGCCATGAGTACACAGGGTATGTTGCCTCAGAGCGGAGGTGATGCACCATGAATTCATATCAATGTTGTCTCCCTGTTGAACACATGGTCTATCTGCATCTCCATTTTCGATCGTCATTGTTGTTCTTGATCCTCTAGGATCTTCTATTCTTGTCTCTGGTTTACTGCTGACGTACGCTCCTTTGTGTGTAGCAAAACCTGGATTAGACATGCTAGTTTGTGTTTGAGCAGGCCCACACTAGGCCACGTCAGTTTAGGCCTGGTTCGACTAGCCCCAAGGTAGCGGTGCACAAGCTGAGCGGTTTTCTGGTCTTTGGGTGAGTTCGCCCCTGTTAGGTTATGCATGCTGGTCAAACTCGCTTGCCGCCCAAAAGGTGCGGCTCACCTGAGCCCCACCCGTAACAGGGCTATCCCTTGTTTTCACAACACATGTTCTTTCAGTGGGTTTAGTGACTCTAGGTCACTAAACCCACTGAAAGACGGAAGAGTCTTTTAGTGGGTTTAGTGACTCTAGGTCACTAAACCCACTGAAAGATGCATGTTGAAGGAGGGCTAAGGAGACGCATCACAGCCTCGCAGCCCACGATTTTTTTAACCCAAACCTGGTTCATCCTTTTTGTTGTGAGAGTTCCTCCTCTGTGCCCACAATGCCGATTCCTGTAGTAACAGCAAAGAGGTCAGTACTCTGATGCCAGACCAGGATCATGCCTAGGATTGCCTTCCTGAAAGCATATTTAAATGTGATAGCTTTTCAAATTCAGGAGGAATCCGGAGGAAGAAAACAATCCCAGAACTCAGCTCACAGAACAATGCAGAGACAGGCCACTGTGATCACCGCTTGGTGTTGAAGCGCTGCAGGCCTTTGACCCCTTCCAGCCTCTCTTCCAGGTAGCGCCCACTCCAGTCATGCAGAAATGCCTCTGTCTCCAATTGGAAAACCCAAGAGGACCACCTTTTTCTCCATAACTAAGATCCCATCAAGCGTGGGAAGGGCACGCTGCCTCAAGTAGTGCCAGAGAAAGCAATTTTGGGACTGGACCCGCAATCACATGCATCTTGGACACCTCCACCATCACAGCGAAGGCCTCCCCAGGCACAGGGATGAATCATCATGGAAGGCCCCAAGTGACACTGACTCAACAGCTTTCCAAGACCACAGGAGCACTGAATTTGGAGAGTAGCAGATGTGCAGGCTCAGTCTAGAACTGTTACAATAAGGGATCCAAGATCCCTGCCCTCCATCCCTGGTGGTCTTGCATACTATGTTTCACTCATCGTTCAAGGCATTGAAATCTTTCAGGAAGGATTTGCAGCCAGGATGTCCGAAGCAACACAGCCTCCTTCAACATGCATATTCCAGACTCGAGTGGAAGCAGTGTTGCTTCACAATTTTCTTCTTCCGCTTTAACAGCTAGACAAAATCCTCTTCTAAATCTCCTATCAGGACAAATATGAGTCTCTTCTGGCAAAAGCACTATGCCATTGGTGTCAGTAGACTGCCACAAAGGACCACCAGCATGACCGCTGTCAAACGCTCCACCTCGAATGGGCCATTCTTCTTGAGGGCACAAAGTAGAACCATTGTGAAGTCCTTGAGTCTCACTGCAATGTTTCCCAAATGTGCTCCTCTATGATGCCCAACCTAGTTTCTTAAAGAAAGATGAATGACGCGACCCACATTGCGACTGGTGCAACTGCGAGAGGATGCCTCTCACGAAGCGTCACCGACATGGACTCCAAACCAGTTGCAGGAGTAGAAGCATGCAACAGCTGAGTGGCACATCCTTGGTCACCCCAATGGACCACGGTGACCACCTGCCTCAGTAGATCAATCCCCATAGAAATGCCGTAGATATGTTGTACACCTTGACTTGATTGCATGTCATTCTTCTTGCATGTTTTGCGAACTCCTATTCATTTTCCCACGTTACAAATATGAGTATGGATGAACAAATGAATGCCGGTGTTGTGGTCTCCAAGGCTCAGCCATTGGATGTGCGAGAAGACCTGTTTACATACTCTTTATATGTGATGGTAGTGGTAGGATGTTTGACTGACTAGGCCAAAGTCCGCGGGTAGGTGACGTTCTCTGGCCTCTCCCTCATCCTACTTTCCTGCTCAATGACAGTTCATATTCACGTGGAACTGCTGTGCTAGACTCCTCCCCACCTGGAGGGAGTAACGGCTCGTTTCTTGACCGCTTAGCTCACCCCTCATGACCAGGAGGGAGTGGCCCAGACCCAACTGTAGCATACATCATTTGAACCTTGGCTCTGGTACCAACATAACAGCACTTACGGGATGCCGACTGGCTAGGTTAAGAACTGGCAGGCAGGCAAAGTTATCTAGCCATTGTCCTCATCTTGCTTTCCCTTCAAGGCCGTATGTGAGCCACATGGAGCTGTCATGCTAAACCAAATCCCTCAGTTAAATGTGGTGTCGCAATGCAAAGGCATCCACACTCTTTTATCCCCACTAAATGTTTTAATCCCCACAATAATTGCGGACGTTTTGTGTTTTTCTTGGTTTTTGTTTTTGTGTTGTTTTTTGTGTTGTTTTTTGTGTTGTTTTGTTTCGTTACGTTTATTTTAGCTGAATCATAAGCCGATGTGAGGACTTCCAACACAAAGAAAGAGTAACGGGAGGGGAATACAAAGAAAGAGATGTAACGGGAGGGGAACACAAAGAAAGAGATGTTCATCAGTGGTACATTGCAGTGCGATTCAGATAACCTCGTGTCCATGCTCGCATATCAGACAAGATGACACCTTTGACATGCAAGCTACACCAATGCTGTAAGAAAAAACCCTTGTTTCAGGGTGGAGGAAGTCAATCAATGAGGAAGTGAAGGCAATTGCTTTGTTTTTCGGTTCTGTTGGTAGACATTGGAGACGTTGGACTAGTTTCTAGGATGTGGTGCAAAAAAACAGGTGAATTTCTTTCATGATATGTTTACCGAGCAATTGGTGCACACACATACCCCCCTGATCTATGAATTCATAGTTTTCATTTTTCCTAAATACGTGTTCCATGAATTAGATGAGATTTTTGGGCTTCAAGTTATTTTGGTGTTCCTATTTCATCGAATACATAAAAACATGGATCCTTGAATTCGACGACTGGTCGTGCTCACCTCTTCTTTGTTCCTAGATTTCCGTGCCACGCAAAGGATTCCTGTCAGTCTTCTGACGTGCGCGCATCAAATATGTTTCGCACACACTGTTTGTGGGTCGAACTACCAAAATCTGGCTCGCCAAAACCCAAAATCGTGTTGAGGTAACCCAAACACTACTTGTTGTGCGTGATCGACCACTCATTTTTCTAGACGGCCCAAAGTAAGTTCGGAATGAAGTCATTAGATGGACCCAAGAATTCGACCATTCTTCGAAGGAATTATTTTTGTGTTCCAATGAATTTGATTAACGGAATACCGTATCCATTTCAACCACCTTGAAAAACATTAAAATCAAATTCAAAGATCAGGGGGGTAGCTAGAACAACCCACGGTTAGGATACCCAAGCAAAAGCCCTCATTTGAGAAACAGAAAAGATAATGGTCGAATGAGGATGCTTTCATAATCTGGTTGACAGCTTCTTCTCCAGGCGGAGCCGAAGAACCTCCATGATTGAGTCGTAGGCATTCTCAAACCCAAGGGATTCTTGCCATGGCTCCACCCCAAAAGGAGGTTCAGATTTGGGCTGAATAAAACGTCGCCAGACACGGCTCCCAGCTTCCTGCTTTTTGACAATTTCCTCGTCAGGGACAGCTCGAAGGATGTCGAGCAGGCGAGGAAGATCATCGTACTTGACGCGTATGCTGATGGAGTCCCAGTCCATGAGTTCTTCAAAGGCTTGCACCACAGAATCCTGGTGATGTGGATGCCATACGAGAAAAGACATGGCATGAACTTTCTTGTGTCATGTGGACAAACAGAGGCCGGAAACTGCAGATGGAGACAGATTTGCATCAGTTGATCAAACTGATGCAAATCTGTACGGATGATGGTTATTGATTTGCTGGATAAACATTGGTGCAGCACATGGCGGTAAATGTTCAGGCTTGTGTGGCATGCCTTGGAGGGTTAGGGATTCCTTGGAGGCAAGAAGTAGCAGGAGTCTGCTGTTTCCTGCCATCTGCTGCTCGCACAACAATTTTCCTCCTCCGGCTAAGTGGTGGAAATGGTATTGTCAAGGTCAATGGCAGTAGAGGCAACGACATTGGTAAAGATGATCGAATGGTTGTACAGTTGCAACGGCAGCGGCCCTGGAATGGCAACCAATGTGGCGTTGCCAGTGAAAGTGGCTTTTACGGGCACAATAACAATCTGATGTCATGAGTTCAATGCAAGGCATCATTTCTGCCCTTTGAGAAAAGCATGAATACCCCCCCACCCCACCCGACCACCCGATACTGCGCCCTGAGGTAGTCAAGAAGGTATGAAGAGCTTCCTGCAGATCATTCCGATGGAGACAAGGCTCTTTTCCAAGACAGCATGAATGCTTGGTGAAGTACAAAAAGAAAACTTCGTTCAAGTTTGGGGGCTGTTTGGATTGCTGGGGAGAGGAGAGTGAAACCAAGTGTGACTCACCTGAAGAATGACTGGGATGCAGCCGAGCATGACAGCCTGGGTGGTGCGCATGGCCCAGCCGAGCCCCGCAGGCGACAGGCAGAATGTGGCGTTCTGCATTTCTTCTATGTACCCTACAGGAAGGCTGGAGACCAGCTGCACGCCCTTCATGTCGGGCTTTGCCTCGCCTTCTTTGAGGTGCGTGAAGTTCACAAACAGGTCGAATAGGCGTTGCCGCACGCCGAAGCTGAACACGTACGGCTTCCATGACGTCTCAGCGTGGAACTGTCCCGGGGGATGCCACACCCTGGACCAGTCGGAGAACGTGCCACGGAAGTATACAAGTATGGACCGCCGACCGAAGGCGGGTTGTGCAGCAGCACTTGCATTTCCGGCTGCCGAGCTGACTCGACTCTTTTCATGCAGTCGGAAGGCCGCGGCCACGACGGGCGGGACCTGGTCCGGCGGCACGCACACGTCCTGGCCTGGAATGAAGCACGGGCGCCTGTCGCCCTTGTACAAGTTGTACTTGTAGCACCACAAAGTAAGCATGGTGAAGTTTGCCAGCGATTGCCTACGTAACCCGTAGGCGTCGAGGTCGGCGGCAAACTGGCCACACGTTCCAAGGTCACCCACAACGTACATCATGTGGTTGTGCCCGTGGGTGGCGTTGTAGAAGGGCCATGTGGTGCGGATGTATGAGATGGCAACGTCCACAATTCCATAGTGAGCATGATGCCTGCAAAAAGTGGCATTCATGGGTCAAGGGATGCGCAGAGAGGGAGGGGGGATGGGGGGGGGAGAGGGGATGGACATTTGGGTGGCCCAAATGGGGAAGGTGCTCTTTCTCTAAGATGCTGAAGACAGTCTGACATGAAATCCCAGACCACGGGGGATCTGGCCATCCTAGTCATACCACTGGTCCAAGGCAGTGACAAGCACCTTGTGGACAAGTTGGAGCAGCCGGGCCTTCTCATGGTGCAGGCCTCCCTGATTCAATGAGTTTTGGATTCATTGACGTTTTTGGATCAAATCAAGTTTAATTTAGCAACGGATACAAGGTATCCCCCATGTTCAAAGAAGACTACTTCAAAGAATCAGGATCACTTGAAATACCTCTTCATGCAAAAGAGATTATAAACTTCAGGTGGTGTGTGCATGTTAGTTGATGGAGAATATGGATAGGAGTGCAAAATCAGGAAATCTTCTGTGCAACAACTGCAAAGGCTCCCAACGGCGTGTCCTTCCACATGTTCCCAACCACGGGATGACCATGTTGGAGAAAGCACGTGAAATGACGTGCAGCTTCACAAAATCAACTGCAGTTTTGCACACTGGCAAAGGTGCCCGCCCTTCTCCTAATAGGAGAGGCCTCTTTAATTTTTTTTTTATAAATTGAATCAATGAGAAGGGACATGCAAATGCCGCCCCTGACCGGCACAACATCGGGGTATGAAAGCATGCAAACGCTGCCACCCACGGCACAATGAGGTGGAGAGGAAAAGTAGGGAAACAAGAGGAGACTCTCCTCGCCCGCCAACGGCATAGTGTAGCAAAGGTCTGACAGCGTAAGAGGGCCAAGGGGCCACGGCCGCGGCAGGTCAACAGACGCAACACTGCCCAACGTCGGGTCCAGACCACCATGCCACAAACCGAAGTTGCGGAGCACACGACACTGCTTCCGAATCCCAGCAACAGAGAGCCGCTGCGCAAATAAGGACACCGCCCGCGCCCACCACCCAGGGTGGTCAGCCTCACTGCGCCTGCCCCGACCCCTCTCCAGGCACAACGCCGCCAACCGACGGACAAAGTGCCAACAATCCAGGCCAAGACCGCCGAAGGTCTCCCAAGCCACCGCGTGCAGACGGTACCCCGGCTGCTGCGCAAGGGCGGCCTTGTAGTGCTTCTCCTTAGCGGTCTCTGCTACGGGAAGAGCCTGTCCCTCCTCCTTCACCTTGTTCGACTGGGTGTCCACTGTGATGACGTCCACCACCCACACCGTGCCCTGGGCCGAGTCAAACACAAGGACATCCGGTCGAAGCCCCCCCCCGGCAACAACCCCTCCGGCTCCACCATCGCCCAGAGGGAATGCTCCTGGCAAATCTCCGCCAACTCGTCTCGGATGGCATGGTGGATGCGAATAATCGGCCCAGACCCCGCACGGCGCGTGACGTCCGCCGACAGAATCCCATGACTGCCATGGATGGAGGGGTATCCCCGTGGCAGACCCAGCCAAAGCTGGACGTGGAGGCGGAAGTCGGCCCGGGCCGGGTAAAGGCGATCGCCAGGACCTGCAGGGCTTGCCTGAAGCCAGAGGGCCGCCCCTCGGGGCCCCACCGCCCATCACCTCCACACCATAGCATCACTCGTCTCCGGGTACAGCACACCACCAACCATTTCCACCTTCCCCAGCCACTGGAGACGCTTGAAGTGGAAGAAAGCCGGGCTGAGCTGCTGGTACAACCCCCGCCCCGCGCACTCGCGTAGGACCTCGAGCAGAAGTAGGCGCGCAACAATGGAAGCAGGCAACTCCTCCACAGCCTCCTCCCAGAGAGGGCACAACAACTCCATCTCACGAGCAGCAGGGAGGTAGCGGCCAAAGAGGTTAAGAAGAGGCTGGAGCAAGGCCGCAGAAGAGCACGTGTAGGCAAGGTGTCTTCCGCGCCTAGGGATCCTCAAGCTGCGGCAACACCTGCAGCTCACGTGTCCGCTCGCGTAACCACTCCTCCTCCGAGCTCTTCTGGAAGCGTGTAGACCTAACTGGACAGCCCAACAGCTCCACCCCCTTCGTGGTTGATGGAATCCCTGTCAACACACCAGGAAGGGCATACCCCGTCTGCCGCCACAAGAGACACTTCTTTGGCTGAATGTCAAGCCCCTGGCTGCGTGCCACCCGAAGCATGGCAGAGAAGCACGTGGCCAAGGCTTCCGGCTGAGCGCAAATCGTGGTGTCATCCTGGAAAGCGCCTACGTGCCCCAAAACAGCACCCTGGACGCCACACAACTCCGCCGCCCCCGCCTCCAAGACCGGCAGCAGAGGCAAGTCGAAGAGCACTGGCCCCAGCGGGTCCCCCTACCGCAGCCCGCGCTGGCTCTCCATGACGGCCAGCGCACTGAACCCGAAGAATAGTAGCTGCCCAGGGGACGAGTAGAACTTCTGCAAGAAGGGAACCCAAGAGGTGAGACCCCTATCACGCACCGCCTCGAACACGCAATTACGCTCAATCTCGTTGAAGGCGTTGCGGATGTCGAGGCGCATAAGCCAAAACGAAGGGTGCGTGCTACCTTGAAAAATACGGGCTTTTTTGGGGTCTCGGCCGAATGATACGGCCCGTTTTAAAACAGGCGTTTTAAAACGCCCGTATCCCGTATTAAATCCTGGGGGGGGGGGGGGGGGGCCCGCCCAACTTTGGCCCGCGAACCAAACCGGCCCCTACCCAACCCCACCCGACCTGTGCATGCGGACTAGTCAACGCTGCTGACCCTACACTAGTCGCCATGACTGCTGCTGCTGCCGCCGCTGCCGCCGCCGCCACTGCTGCTGCTGCTGGTCGTCATCGCTGCTGCTGCTGCTGTTGGTCATCTAGTAGTGGGTGAGTCGCCGGTCGCAGGAGAGAACCAAGTGCGTGGAGCGTCGGAGCAGAGAGCCGTACAGGACACCACGACAGGAGGTCCTACCCGTTCGACGGGGTGAAGGCGGGAGGTCGTCGCGTCAATCGTAGGTTTTTGTTTTTTTTTTCCCTCTGGGGTGGTCGCCCTTGGTGCGAGGGCGTCGACGTCACCTCGTGACTGCCGGTCAACGCAAGCGAGTGAGCGGCCGTGAATTGCCGAGCGGCAATTCATGACCGGAAGGCTCGCCACCAGGACGTGAACGGGTCACCCCTTTTTTTTT
>SZWC01008850.1:6765-18315 GCA_023375785.1 Penium margaritaceum
GAATTAGCGAGGAACAAACTGCTACGCGCTCCAAGACAATGGAGCCTACATACCCGGATCCAAATTACAATACACCAAAACTGAATTGTTAGATCAATGTGCTTAAGAAACGATAAATATCTAAAACATGATGTAATGTATCATTTGTGATGAATTACTCACCTTCTTTCAAATGATTTTTTGTCACACATGTAATCGCAACAAATCATTCTCATTGGATGGTTGGATCATATTAATGTGAAGAAAATACTACATAGATAGAATATATGTGATAAAAATGACTCAACTACAGTTTTTTAAGATTCATAAACCAGTGCATGTATATGTACACGGACGTGGACACACGTATGAATAAAAGTGTGGAAGGTAGTCCATGGAACAAATCCATGTGTGAAATGGGTAAATACAACAATTTGAAAAGAATATTGATTTCAAAATGTTTATTTGCACATGTGATTCCAAAAAATCTTATCCATAGGTCACATTTGAATGTACTTTGGGAAGAGTACAAGCATAACAAATACATCAAACAGAACAAACACATTGTACATAAATTTCAAATGAAGTGGAATTTTTCCATTATGAATTTCCCTTCGTTTGTCTTTGAAACTCTTTTGGTTTCACTTATAGCCAACGTTGCAAAGCTTACTACGTAACCATGTGCTGTTGTGATTTGTGGCGTTCTTGTCGACCTGTACAGTTTACAATGACCACTCGGTCGTGTCCATGCTCATGCAGATCCCTGGTGCGGATCCTAGAGGCACCGGTGCATCATCTGGTGGCGGCCTACCAGCCTGGAGCTGATCGACGACCGTTCCAGAGCTCTGGACGTTACCCGGGACCTCCTGCAGTTTTTCTGCAACACGTAGGAGTTAATCGGTAGCTGTGGGCCCGATTTGCATGATTTAGGATTGTGTGTCCATCGTTTGATGCCGGATGCATGCATGTGACCAGTCAAAGTGTTCGGCTTTGGATCTTGCACCTCTAGGTTCAGACGGCGTAGCGTTCTGATATGTCTGCGCTGAGTTACGGCCAAAATAGTGGTTTTGGGCCTGATTTAGGACAGATCTTGCAATGCCGCGTGCGACACCCGCCGTGCGCCGCGGCATGTACTTATGCCATGGACCTGTCATTTGACATCTCTCTTTGCAAAGGCTGTTGAAGCATTCTGACACTTTGCCTTGTGTCTCCTAGCCAGACCCTTGCCGTTGTGTGCACGACTTGTGACTGTCGTCACCGTCTGACCAGGCACTGTCCCCTAGTCGACGACTGTATCACTAGGAGGCTTCCACGCATCTTCTCATGATATCAGAGCGGTGAGACAGTTCTCACCAAGCTGCTCAGCAGAGACGCAATAGAGCAGCAGCAGTGAGAGTCACCGCTGCAGCAGATCCATGGGGACCTATCGACGAAGACAGCCGATCACCGTCTACGTCGCTCACCATCACCACGTGACATTGCATCAGCCGCTAGCGGGAGTAGGCGACAACTACAGTAGACTGTAGTCGCCAGCAGCTGCTGACAGTGGCACATGCAGCAGCAGCAGCACTGAGCAACAGCAGCAGCAGCCGTAGTAGAAGCGATGGCAGCAGCGCACGACGGTAGTAGCAACGCGCGGCGGCAACAACACAACAACAGGACGCGGCAGCACAACAGCAGCACGCGGCTGTAGCATAATAATTGTATGCGACAGCAGCAGCATAGCAGTACTATAGCAGTAGCGGTAGTAGCAGCAACGGCAGAAGCATAGCAGAAGTGCAGCAGTAGGGGCAGCAGTAGCGACGACAGCAACGATAATAGTTGTAGCGGCAGCAGCGCGCGGCGGCGGCAGTAGCGTGTAGCATCAGCAGCCCGCAGCAGCAGCAAGAGCACGTAGCTGCTACCACAACCACGCACACAGCCGCCAGGCGGCTTCCCCGCGCGCAGCCGCGCGGCTACTGCTACAGCTGACGCCGTAGCAACAGCAACAGCTGAGCGGAAGCTATGCAACAGCTTCCGCTCAGCTTCCCCACGGCTACTATGGAGTGGCCGCCTGCTCGCACAGTAACCGCGAAGGTTGACAAAAGAAAAAGGAGGGAAGGTAAGCTGACCTCAGCAGTTTTCCTTGCTGACATCATCAGGTCATGCTGACTTCAGCAACTTCCTGCTGATGTCAACACTTGCCTTAGTGAAATTTTTGGTGAGAGAGTCAAAAGTTGCCAACGTTTCAACTCTTCGAGAAACACTCACATTTCTACAATTCGACCGCATTGTTGTCACGGCCTATAATGAGCGTCGACATAGCTCCATCCGGCCAAAAGGGAGAAAGGGTTCTAGATCCCTCTTCTTCATCCTCAGGGGTCATTAGCCCACGTTCGCACGCTATTGAGAACCTGCGGAGCCAGCAGGATGAGATGCATCGCCTGCAGCAGGAGCAGACTGACCACATTCGTACACTCACTACGCTTCTTTGAGGGCATTCCACAACTCCACGACATACCTTTGCGGGGGCGACTAGGGTCGCACCCTCTACACAGCCATCAGCTCCAACACCAGAGATAGCAACCGGAGCCAACCCGCCACCCCTTGGCACTTGGGACGAGGATCCAGACATGCCAGGCATGGAGGGCGACTCCCCCAAGCGCGAGATTCGTGCGCTTCAGGAGCGTCTCCTCCAGCTTCAGACAAGCTCTCGGCCCCCACACACATCTCGCTTTCCCGAGTTTCCATCGTCGCCCGACCTCCACCCCGGCGACTTCCCTCTTCCCGGTGTCTTTTCCATCCCTCCTCCTTCCCAGCCTGTGGTTGCTCTCCCTACGGAGCAGCAACACAAAGACTTCGAGACACTGCCCCCACGATATGTCAGCAAGGATGGCTTCGACTACTAGGAGATCCTCTTCCAGGTCTGGGCCGCTTCAAAGGGCGTGTGGCCCTACTACCACGGTCTACATCAGACAACAGACCGAGCCCAGGTGCTGACAGCGGCTAGGGCGATGCGCGGACTTCTCTACGCCATGCCGCGCGATATCGTCGTCGACTTCCGCTCGTTTCTTGGCGAGGCGGGCACAGGAACCGGCGGTAATCCACGCACGGGCTGGAACCTAGCATTATCCCTGCTTGTTGCAGAGACGCACGCCACCCACGCCGCGCACATCCGTGTCTTTCACTCCCTTTGTCAGGGGCCTACCGAGCCTGCAGCCGACTACTGGCAACACGCCATGCGTATTTACATGCGCCTTGGGACCTCAGGAGGTACACAGCTGTGGGCGCTCCGCACGATCATGCTCGGGGTTCGCCTTGAGCACATAGACATCTTCACGAGGTACCACGACGCCGTGCACGAGGCTTTTCCGGCCTCACTATAGCTTCTTCCCTGGGCGCACCAGCTCTTCCTCCAGGTGACTTTCGCCCATGAGGCAGCCATGGCTCATTAAGACACCTCCATTACTGCAGCAGTCGTTACATCACCACCGATGCCCCTCATGTAGACTCCTTCTCCATCCTCTGTCACCTCCTCCTCATCCCCTTCCACCCCAATTATACCGACTCAGACATAGGGTGTCGCGGCAGTAGCACAAGGGAAGAAGGGGCGACAGAGGCGCGGCTCGAGCAAGCAGCAATCGTAGCAGCGGCCGTCATCGGGCAATAGCAGTGAACACTCCATTCAGTTCTACAACTGTGGAGGCGCCCATCTCTACACCAAGTGCCAGCAGCCACTCGACTGGGCGCGGATTCCTCGCGGGCTCCATGCTGCGCATGCACTACGGTCTACGTTGAGCAGCATATCCTCTAGGCACACGGCGACCATGACAGCATCAGTTCCCGCTTCACCACCGGCGACCAGCGGCGACCCAGACCCACGTGATCGCACCATTGTCGAGCTCCGACACCTTTTGGCACTTCACTTTCAGGGAGGTGCGAGTGTGTTGTCACAGCCTGGTGGTTCACAGATTGTCTGTTTGTCTATTCCTATGGCTCAGGATGACTCGTGTGGAGGGGCACAGTTGGCATGTGATGACGATGGGCCTGACTGTATGGATTGGATTCATGAGTCTCACCTTTTGTGCCCTTCGTTGTTCTTCCCCACCTATTGCCCAGCGTCCGTCCGAGGCAGAGTGTTCCATTGCCCGTTGTATAGTGACGTCTTCTAGTCGTGATCCCGGTGGCACTTGGATCATCGAATCCGGTGCCACTCATCACATGTCCTATCCTCGTAGTGATTTTATTGTCCTCGGTCCTGTTGCATCTGTTTGTTCTCTCCGCACAGGCTCTGGTCAGTCCTTACCAGTCGAGGGTGTTTGCATCGTATGTTTTGATAGTCCGTCTGGCCCCCTAAACCTTTCCGAGGTGTTGTTTGTGCCTGACCTTGAGCTCAACTTGCTTTCTGTACATGCTTGCACACTGATAGGGCTCTCTATCGAGCACACTGTAGAGTGCGCGACTGTGACTGCTCTTGACACTCGTAGCGTTGTTCTTCATGCCTCTATTGTGGATGACATGTATCGTGTCTCTCGGACTTCTACTCCTTGCTCTCCCTCCCCTTCCGCTCGTATTTTTGTCACTTGTGTTTAAGCTCCTTAATACCACTGATTGCTTCATCATTGTCTGTGTCATGTAGGCTTCGACATTGTGTCAAAGCTCATTCAGACACAGCCCACCCTCGGTCTTGACGTGGCTTCTTTTGAGAAGCCGTCCAAGACCGACTGTCTCTTTTGCGCTCAGGGAAAGATGCATTGTTGCACCTACCCTGACTCCCGTTCACACGCACTTTGCCCTCTCAAGTTAGTCCATTCGGACCTTCTTGGTCCCCTACCTGTCGAGTCTCTGCTTGATCGGGGTTGATACATCCTCACCCTAAGTGATGACTTGACCCGGATGCGGTGGGTCTACAGACTGCGCCAGAAGAGTGACACCGCTCTTGCGATTCGCCTCTGGCTAGTTGTGGTTGAGCATCAGTCTCGCCACACGTTGCACACCTTCCGCTCAGTTCACGTCGGCAAGTTTTTTGGCGAGATGGATAGCTTCTTCATCTAGCATGGGATTTTTCACTAGGTCTCTGCTCCTGCTACTACTCAACAGAACGGTGTTTCTGAGCGTTGGAACCGCACCATAGAGGATGTGATTTGCGCTATGCGGTCTGAGTGTGGTCTTCCGGAGTCCTTCGCTTTTGAAGCCTTTGCCTACATGACTTAGGTGTGGAACCGCCTCCCGCACGGTCCTCTTCCAGACCACGTCACACAGTATGAGCTATGGTTCGGCCACCGTTCTGACTTCCGCCTCGCTCGCGTCTGGGGATCCTTGGCTTCTGTGTGGTACACCGAGGACAAGCAAGGGTACAAGGTCTCACCGCGGGGTCGCTTGTGTGCCTTCGTCGACATCCCCCTGTGTTTGAAGGCATGGTGTTTTCAGGACCCTGCTCGTCGTCGCATTGTTGATTCCCTCGACGCGCTCTTCTTTGAGTCCCTCACCTACCGTGATCTGACTTCGATCACGTCGCTCTCTGTCACACACGTTCCCATGTGTGGGGTTTCTTGACAGGTGGGGAGTCTGTGTCTACAAGCATCGCTCGCTAGGCTGATGCGTCCGATCGGGCTTCCTCCGCCTCTCTGACTCTTGATGACCGAGCAATCATAGTTGTCAGTCAAGAAATCTCTCCAGCACCGCCGGCTTCTACCCCTGTCCCTTCGCACCCCATACGTACCCATGATCATGTACCTGTGCGTACTCCTATGACCATACCTGTGTCCGCCGACACTCATACCTTTGTGCGTGGACCTGCCTCACCTGCTCCTATTGTCACACCAAGCCACGTGTCTCCCACACCCGCATCTCCTTACAAGGCATCACCAGCTCCCTTGCCTCAGCCCTCCATAGCTACGATTGTGCCCATTCTGGAGCCTAAGGTGCGCCCTTCGAGCCCGGGTTACTCCCGTGAGCCTGGCGGTCGTCTTCGACCATTGGACTCCGAAGCTCAGCGAGTATCTGGTCCCGCACCAAGGTGCTCCGCTCGCAGCATCGCGAATGGTGATCCCGCCACAAAGGCCCTAGGCCTGAGTGTCCACATTGAGCACACAGAGGTACATCTAGCGTGTCCACGACCTCGTCACTCCCGAGTTTTCTATTGCTTGTGATGCAGCAGTCGATCTTGTGGTCATCAGACCTAGCACTGAGGCGTGTGCCCTTGCCACGCACAGCCATCCCTCTATGGCGCCTGACCCGGGCACACTGAGGGAAGCTCTCTTGTCACAGGATACTAACGCTTGGTGTGCTACCTACGAGGATGAGCTTGGCGCCATCCGAGAGCACGGAGTTTACGAGCAAGTCGACCTTCCACCTGGGAGGAAGGCTATTCAATTCAAGTGGGTATTTCGCACAAAATTGAAGTCGGATGGCTCACTGGAACGCCACAAGGCTTGCTTGGTCGTCAAGGGGGTACTCTCAGATTGAGGGCATTGATTACACTGACACCTTTGCCTTTGTCTGGCACATGACCTAAGCGTGAGCTCTGTTTGGTGTAGTGGCTCAGAATGACTAGGAACTGCACCGGATGGATGTGAACAATGCCTTCCTCCATGGCTCTCTCAATGAGGAGATTTGCGTGGCTCAGCCACCCAGCTTTGAGGACGGTGACAAGGTCTCGTGCTTGCACAAGTCCTTGTACGGCATCAAGAAATCTCCTCGGTGTTAGAACTAGGGAAGCACTAGCAACCTGACTCGTGCGGGATATGTACAGAGCAAGACAGATCCCTCTCTCTTCGTCTGACAGACGCCTGAGCGATTCACCGCCATCCTGGTCTATGTCGATGACCTTCAGATCGTGTCTCCTTCACTCAAGGACGTGAAGGAGGCCAAGGCTATCCTTGAGACTACCTACAGGATAAAGGACCTTGGTCGTGCAGTAGTGTTTCTTGGCATGGAGATCGTGCGAGACCGCAGACGTCGTACTCTACTACTGCATCAGGCCCAATATGCACGTGTTTTGGGGGAGCGCTTCAGCGACCTTCTTGCCGCAGTGCCCACGGCTTCCACACCTCTCACGCCTAATGGGCAAGATGCCCTAAAGGTGGACAATGCCACACAGCTGGGGGAGACAGTGATTTGTGACGTTCCTGTCGACCTGTACAATTTACTGTGACCACTTGGCCGTGTCTATGCTCGTGCAGATCCCTGATGCAGACCTTGGTGGTACCGGTGCATCATCTGGTGGCGGACTACCAGCCTGGAGCTGACCGACGACCGTTCCAGAGCTCTGGACGCTACCCGGGACCTCGTGCAGTTTTTCTGCAGCGCGCAGGAGTTTATCGGTAGAGTGGCCGTGGGCCCAATTTGTATGTTCTTGCATCGTGTGTCCACCATTTGATGCCGGATGCATGCATGTGACCAGTCATAGCGTCCGGCTTTGGTCCTACACGTCTCGATTCAGACGGCGTAGCGTTCTCATATGTCTGCGTAGAGTTACGGCCAAAACACTGGTTTCGGGTCGGTTTCAGGACAAATCTTGCATTGTCGCGTGCGACACCCGCCGTGCGCCACGGCAGGTACTTATGCCATGGACCTGTCATTTGTCATCTCTCTGTGCAAATGCTATTGAAGCATTATGACACTTTGCCTCGTGAACTTTGCCGTGCGCCGCGGCAGAAGTTTGCTTTGTTACGACTTCATCGTATGAACCTTTCATCTAGGAATCCCACATTTTCCTTCTTGCCAATAAAGTTTTCATCATTATCCAATACTGCACAATAACATATTAATGAATGGGAATTGATTCTGGGATAGAGAACAGATTCCCATTTATGAGTGGGAACCTTTTTTGTTCTCTTTTAGAAAAAAATAATCATGTTTTCAGACCTCTAATATTGACAAAAACTAACACGGAATATACATAGTAGACTTCTTTTAAGTACATGGAAGATCTTTGCATTCTTTTTCATTTTACAAGGAATTAATTTGGTTCTTGCATCTTCTCAATATTTTAAGTTTATGAGATTGTTCTCTTCAATTCCGTTCTGATGGCCGAATGACTGATACTTTTACATCATTTCTATGTAATCCTTTGCACGCTTTTCTTACAACGTACGGCTCTTGTTACTGTAGTCTTTTACCTTCGATCTTACTCCTATCTCATCCCCATCCGATAGAGGTGTCCCCACTCTTTCCTAACTCGCACTGTTGCTTTCAAGTCGAGTGAATGGACTTGTCCGGGAAGTTATTTCACAAGTGAGAAGTGTGTATTTCCTAGGGTTGGTTAAGGTTAACATTGAAGCACTGGGCCGATGCCACGTGGCTAGAATGAGTCCCTCATGCGTGTGTGACAAAGGTCGTGGCTGGTAAAATCGCGAGTTTGCGCTCGCGACGGCGTCGAGGATGACTCGGGCCATGTCCTCTCATCAGCAAACAAGGGTGTGCCTGAGAAGATGCATGGCAGCTTCCTAGCAACACAACCGCCGCCTAGGCATCAGTGTCTGATCAGACGGTGACGACACAGCGGTCACAAGTCGTGCACACAACGGCAAGAGTCTGGCTAGGAGACACAAGGCAAAGTTTCAGAATGCTTCAATGGCATTTGAAGAGAGAAATGACGAATGACAAGTTTATGGCATAAGTACCTGCCGCGGCGCACAGCGAGTGTTGCACACGACAGTGCAAGATCTGTCCTAAAACCGACAAAAAACCACTATTTTGATCGTAACGCTACACAGACATGTCGGAACGGTACGCCGTCTAAACGTAGATGTGCAGGGTCAAGAGCCGGACGCTGCGACTAGTCACATGCATGTATCCAGCATCAAACGGTGGACACAGAATGCAAATACATGCAAATCGGGCCAACGGCCGGTCCACCGATAAACTCCTGCGTGTTGTAGAAAAACTGCATGAGTTCCCGGGTAGCATCCAGAGCTCTGGAATGGTCTTCACTCAGCTTGAAGCTGGTACTCTGCCACCATATGACACACCAGTACAACCATGGTCCGCATCAGAGATTTGCACGAGTATGGACATGGCCGAGTGGTCACAGTAAACTGTTGAGGTCGATAGAAACGTCACAAATCACAACACTCCCCCATGACCCCATGGTACGCATGTCCATACACCTGCAGCACTGAGACGAGTACAACAACGAGTGCAACAACAAATGTGACACGGGCACAGACACACCCCACACTCAACCACTCTCAGGCAAGGGGCAAAGCCCAACAGAACGAATGGCCACCAGGAACTTTTCGCGTGCTAGTGCCTTCGTCAAGAAGTCAGCACGCTGCATGTCAGTGCCAACCCAAATGATAAAGATCACGTGTCGCTCCACCAGATCACACACAAAGTGATACTCAACTGCAATGTGCTTCGTGTGAGCATGGAAGACACCAGAGTTCTCTGGAATGGTAAGAGCACTCTGGTTGTCCCAACGAAGCACAATGGCAGGTACTGACTGACCCAGCTCAAGGAAAAGGCGCTGCAGCCATACTGCCTCAACAGCCCGTACACCCAGAGCAACATACTATGCCTCCAATGTGCTATGTGGAATGCAGCCCTGCTTCCCGCTTCTCCAGGACACAACGGTACCACCGAGCAGGAATACGTAACAGGTGCGACTGCGTCCACCTAAGCTCCAGGCCCAGTCGTTGCCAGTGTAGCCGTCAAGGACAACCAAACACTGTCAGCGAAAACACAGTCCAAGGTACAGTGTGGAGACCATGTACTGCACAAATCGCAGAGTCGCATGAAGGGCTCTAGCGCATGGAGCCTACAAAAATGGGACTAGGAGGTTTACGGCAAAGGCGATGTCAGGATGTGTGGTAGTGGTCAGGTACATCAGATATCGGATGAGACGGAGGTACAAGGTCACATCTACTGTCTCCCCCAGCTATGTGGGATCGTCCACCTTCAGGGCATCTTGCCCGTCAGGCGTGAGAGGTGTAGAAGTTGTGGGCACTACACCAAGAAGATCACTGAAGCACTCCTCCACAACACATGTGTATCGGGCGTGAGGCAATAGTAGAGTACGTCGTTTACGGTCTCGCACGATCTCCATGCCAAGAAGCACCGTTGCAGGCCAAGGTCCATCATCCTTTAGGCAGGCTAGAGGATAGCATTAGCCTCCTTCATGGCCTCAAGTGAAGGAGACGCAATCAGAAGGTCGTTGACAAAGACCAGGATGGCGGTGAACTGCTCGGGCATCTGTCGGATGAAGAGAGAGGGATCTGCCTTGCTCTCTACATATCACGCACGAGTTAGGGTACCAGTAATCTCCTACTTCCAACACCAAGGAGACTTCTTGAGGTTGTACAAGGACTTGCGCAAGCGCCAGACCTTGCCACTGTCCTCAAATTCAGGTGGTTGAGCCACGTTAATCTCCTCATCCATAGGTCCATGGAGGAAGGCATTGTTCATATCCATTTGGTGCAGTTCCCAGTCATGCTGAACCACTACATCGAACAGAGCTCGAGCTAAGGTCATGCGGCCAACAGGGGCAAAGGTGTCCGTGTAATTGATGCACTCAATCTGAGAGTACCCCTTGACAACCAAGCGAGCCTTGTGGCGTTCTAGTGAGCCATCTGCCTTCACTTTCTTACAAAAGACCCACTTGGCCTGAATAGCCTTCCTCCCAGGTGGAAGGCTGATTAGCTCATAAACTCCATGCTCTCGGATGACGCAAAGCTCATCCTCACAGGCAGCATGCCAAGCATTAGCATCCTATGATGAGAGAGCTTCCCTTAGTGTGCCTGGATCAGGCGCAATAGAGGGAGAGCTCTGCCTGGCAAGAGCGTACGCCTTAGTGCTAGGTCTGATGACCACAAGATTGGCTGCAGCATCACAAGCGATATGAATCTCGTGAGTGACGAGATCATGCCCTATGGGACATGCTGGATGTACCTCTGTGTGCTCAGTGCGGAAACTCAGGCTTAAGGCCTTTGTGCCGAGATCACTACTTGCGATGCTGCAAGTGGAGCGCCTGGGTGCGGGACCAGACACTCGCTGACCTCCGGAGTCCAATGGTCGAAGACTGCCGCCAGGCTCACTGGAGTAACCTAGGCTCAAGGGGCATACCTCAGGCTCAAGAACAAGCACAATCGTAGCTGGGAAGGGCTGAGGCAAGGGAGCTGGTAATGCCGTATGAGGAGATGCGTGTGTGGGAGACACAAAACGTGGCGTGACAGTAGGAGCAGGTGAGGCAGGACTATGCACAAAGGTAGGAGTGCCGGCGAACACAGGTACGGACATAAGAGTACACACAGGTAGAAGATCATGGGTACCAGTGGGGTGCGAGGGAACAGAGATAGAAGCTGGCGGTGCTAGAGAGGTCTCAGGGCCGACAGCGATGATTGCTGGGTCATCAAGAGCTGGAGATCGCAAAGTGGAGGGAGCTCCAACGGACACATCAGCCTGGCAAGAGATGCTCGCAGGTGTAGACTCCCCCATCCATCGAGAAACCTCACGCGTAGGAATGTGCGTGACGGACATCGACATAATTGATGTCAAATCACGGTAGGTGAGGGACTCAAAGAAGAGCGCATGGTGTGACTCAACAATGCAACAAAGAGCAGGGTCTCAAAAGCGCCAGGCCTTCGACCG
>SZWC01008850.1:18366-29876 GCA_023375785.1 Penium margaritaceum
TGCTCGCAGGTGTAGACTCCCCCATCCATCGAGAAACCTCACGCGTAGGAATGTGCGTGACGGACATCGACATAATTGATGTCAAATCACGGTAGGTGAGGGACTCAAAGAAGAGCGCATGGTGTGACTCAACAATGCAACAAAGAGCAGGGTCTCAAAAGCGCCAGGCCTTCGACCGGGGGGAGATGCCTACGAAGGCACACAAGCGACCCCACGGTGAGACCTTGGACCCCTGCTGGTCCTCCGTGTACCACATAGAAGCCAAGGATCCCAAGACGCGAGCGAGGCGCAGGTCAGCACGGAGGCCAAACCAGAGCTCACACGGTGTAATGTGGTCCAGAAGAGGACCGTGCGCGAGGCATTCCAGACCCAAGTCATGTAGGCAAAGCGTTCAAAAGCGAAGGACTCCGAGAGACCGCACTCAGACTGCATAGCGCAAACCGTATCCTCCATGGTGTGGTTGCATCGCTCAGAAACATCGTTATGCTGAGGAGTAGTGGGAGCGGAGACATAGTGAAGAATCTCGTGCTCGGCGAAGATATTGTCCACCTCGCCAAGAAACTCATCGCCATGATCCGAGCGGAAGGTGTGCAGCGTGTGGCGGAACTGACGCTCAGCCATCACTAACCAGAGGTAAATTGCAAGAGCAGCGTCACTCTTCTGGCGCAAGCTGCAGACCCACCGCATCGGAGTTCGTCCATTTGGACCTTCTTGGCCCATAATGAGCGGCGACATGGCTCCGTCCGGCGATAAGGGTAAAAGTGTACTAGATCCCTCTTCTTCCTCCTCAGGGGTCATGAGTCCACGTTCGTAGGCTATTGAGGACCTGCAGAGCTATCAGGACAAGATGCGTTGCATGCAGCGGGAGCAGATTGACGCCATGCATACAGTGACCAAGCTTCTCCGGGGTCATGCCACAACCCCACGACAGACCTCTGAGGGAGCGGCCGGTGTCGCACCCTCTACACAACAGTCAGCTCCAGCACCCGAGACAGGAGCTAGAGCCGACCCGCCATCTCTTGATCCTTGGGATGAGGATTCAGATATGCCAGGTATGGAGGGCCACTCCCCCGAGCGTGAGATTCATGTGCTTCAGGAGCATCTCTGCCAGCTTCAGACAAGCTCTCGGCCCCCACACACATCTCGCTTTCCCAAGATTCGATCGTCGCCTGACCTCCACCCCGGTGACTTCCTTCTTCCTCGTGTATTTCCCATCCCTCGTCCTTCCCAGCCTGTGGTTGCTCTCCCTACAGAGCGGCAACCCAAGGACTTTGAGACACTGCTCCCATGGTATGTCAGCAAGGACGGCTTTGACTACTGGGAGATCCTCTTCCACGTTTGGGCCACTTCTGAGGGCATGTGGCCCTACTACCACAGTCCGTATCAGACTACGGACCAAGCACAGGTGCTGACAGCGGCTAGGGTAATGCACGGACTTCTCAATGCCATGCCGCGCGAGACCGTCGTCGACTTCCACTCGTTCCTTGGCAAGGCGGGCACAGGCACCGACGCTGATCCACGCGGGGGCTGGGACCTGGCATTGTCCCTACTTGCTGCAAAGACGCACGCCATCCACGCCGCGCACATTTGTGCCTTTCACTCCCTTCGTCAGGGGCCTGCCAAGCCTGTAACCGACTACTAGAAACGCGCCATGCACATCTACACGTGCCTTGGGAACTCAAGAGGTACACAGTCGTGGGCGCTCCGCACGATCATGCTCGGAGTTTGCCTTAAGCACACAGACATCTTCACGATGTACAACGACACCGTGCTTGAGCCATTTTCCACCTCATTGCAGCTTCTTCCCTGGGTGCACTAGCTCTGGTACCATGAGAAGATGCGTGGAAGCTTCCTAGCGACACAGCCGCCGACTAGGCGTCAGTGCTCGGTCAGACGGTGACGCCAGTCACAAGTCTTGCACACAACGGCAAGAGTCTGGCTAGGAGACACAGGGCAAAGTGTCATAATGTTTCAATAGCATTTGCAGAGATAAATGACAAATGACAGGTCCATGGCATAAGTACCTGCCGCAACGCACAGCGGGTCTCACACGCGGCGGTGCAAGATCTGTCCTAAACCGGCCCAAAACCAGTGTTTTGGCCGTAACTCTGCGCAGACATGTCAGAACGCTACGCCGTCTGAACCTAGATGTGCATGATCACAAGCCGGACGCTACTCCTGGTCACATGCATGCATCCAGCATCAAATGGTGGACGCACAATGCAAAAACATGCAAATCGGGTCCACGGCCAGTCCACGGATAAACTCCTGCGTGCTGCAAAAAAAGTGCAGGAGGTCCCGGGTAGCGTCCAGAGCTCTGAAATGGTCGTCGGTCAGCTCCAAGCTGGTAGTCCGCCACCAAATGACACACCGGTACCACCAGGGTCCGCATCAGGGATCTACATGACTATGGACACGGTCGAATGGTCATAGTAAACTGTACACGTAGAAAGGAACGTCACAAATCACAACAGTACCCGGGAATGCACGAATAGGGAGATATAATTTGCTCCACTCAACATCCCCATACCTCGGAACTGTTATACTGAATGGGACGTACTTGGTGAACGGGTAGAATTTGTGAGGCACAACACGATTGGGATTTTGTAACACTTGAGCACTTTATAATTATCAGTAAGTGTGCTTCCATAACAAGTGTCCCAATGATCAAACATCTATATGCATGTGTTAAGTTACGAATGAGGTATAGTCGGGGTTGTTGGGTCTACTGTCGAGCGATGCGTGTGGAGTCACGTCGTGAGTGGTAAGACTTGAGAAGCCCCACAAAGAAGTCAGGGGGCTTTGAGGATCGACGGCGAGGATGCAAGATGCATCTTTAAAAATCTGGATATGTCTCGATGTGTCAAGACGTCAACTGAAAGGTCGTGACACTTCTGTCGATGATTCTCAAAAGAGGTCAGGGCTATAAAAATTGTAAAAAAGTTTCTCGGGGGGAAAGGGCAGTTGGCCGAATTTTCCTTGGCCGTCAATGTGAAGATCGAGGTATAGATATGCGGTGGGCTATTTGTGTAATGACATAAATACCCACTTTGGAAAGATTATGGGCTCGTGTACGTTTGATACGTAACACTCCCCCCCCCCTTTTAACCATGACGTCTCGGCGAGCATATAGATGTGGCCTGGTGATGGCAGTAATAGCCATTGATCGAGTGATCGATGTCGCAAAGGTTGCAGTAGGGTTCCTAGTTGTTATGTGCAATGTCTTAGCCATGCCACTTAACAAGATTTTATGTTATTTTGCCATGTCGTACATGGTCGAGGATGTCCTCAATGTCATAATCTATGTCCTTGTCCACTTAGGAGGAGGGGGAGGTACATCCCTGCCGAGGAAGTTATCTCCGAGGTCTCGCTAGTACTTTTGTCTGGTAATATGAAACACCGGATGAACATGCATAGTTTCGTGGAGTTTGAGCTGCAAAGCCCCAGGGGTTTGCATGCGCTTGATCTCAAACGATCCCAACCATTGGGTTTTGAGCTTTGAGCAATCGTCTCCACGGAGTTTGATGTAGATCAAGCCGAGAAAAACTTTGTCGCAAGCGGTGAAAACATGCTCGTTTCATCGCCGCTTGTGTCTTTGCATGTGTCTGTCATCTTTCCCCCCCGGTTGGTTGAGACGTTGCGATGTTGGATGTCAACCACAGGAATATTGATCTGGCTGTGGAGTCCGCCTGGAGTGATGGAAGGATTTTGATACACCATTTCAAACGGAGTTTTACCCATCGTGGTGGAGATATCCGAGTTATATGCAATTTTAGCTGTTGGGAGCTCTTGTGCCCAGTTTGTCCCATGAGGTCGGCACAATGTTTGGAGAAGTTGTTTGAGAGTTTGGTTGGTCCGCTCAGTTTTGCCGTCGGCTTAGCGATGGAATGCATTTTAATGTTGGATCCGACTGCCGTAGCAAGTCACCAGTTAGCGCCAGAAACAGCTAGTGAAACGACCATCTTTGCCGCTTGTGATGGTTCTCGGTACGCCGTGTGGCCACACGATGCTATTCAGAATCAGCCGCGCCGTTCCATCACCAGTGAAGGTGGTCGGAGTCAGAATAAAGTGAGACATTTTGGAGAACCTGTCCACAACCACAATGATTGTGTCATATCCCTCGGGTGTGACTGGTACTCTTGTGACGAATTCTATGGCGATGTCCTTCCACGGTTTGGTTGGAATGTGGAGAGGATGCAGAAGTCTGGGTGGCCGTGTGCAACGGGATTTTTATCGTTGACACGTGTCGCAGGACTTTCAGAGATTGGCCACGTCAGATTGCACATTGTCCCACCGGTAGTATTTTGCCAGGGTCTTTGGCGTCTTGTCTTCTTAAAAATGTCCACATGGACCAGTGTTGTGGCATTGTTCAAGGAACATGCGGCAGAGGTCTTCGTTTTGGGGAACGGCCACCTGGCGAGTGAATTGTTGCCACCGGTAGGGCTCGTCGAACCAAAATTGTGCTTTGTCATTTCCCCTATGCTGGTCATAGCCTTGTGTGAGTAGCTGTTCAAGACACGGGTCTAGCTGCAGCTGTAGCGTTACTGCCTCAGCCATCACATCTGGCCGATGGCTGAGTGTGTCTGCTGGGTTGGTTTTGCCTGGCCGGTATTCGATATCGTAGATGAACCTGGATTCAATGAACTCCATCCATCAGGTTTTACGTTGACTGAGGTTTGGCTGCGTCTTAAAATGTTTCAGTGCATGGTGGTCGGTGCACATAATGCATCGACGGTATTCCAAATAACATCATCGTGTTTTAATTGCATGAACGACCGCCAGTATCTCCTTCTCGTGTGCGACGTAGTTGAGTTCCGTTCCGTGCAGTTTTCTTGACATGTACGTGACGGGTTTCTGTTTGTTGCCATGGTCTTTTAAAAATACTATGCCGATGACTCAATCTAAAGCGTCCATAGCCTTAACGTAGGCTACCGTTGAGTCAGCTAAACCTAGGGCTGGTGACAAGGTCAAAGCATTCCACAAAGCAGTTAACGCTTCTTGTTTGCTGTCTCCCCACCGTCACTCATTTTCTCTTGAAGAGAGGCGCTAACACTTGGGCGTAATACCGTACGAAGCATTGGTAGTAATTACAGAAGCGGATAAAAACTTGAATGCCTTGCACATTCATCGGTGTCAGCCAATCAGCGACTGCTGCCATTTTTTTCCGGATCCAGGTGATCCGTCCACCAAACAACTTGATCAAACACTGACTGAAGTCGCACTTTGAATGTTTTCAGAAAAACATTCCTCTTTGTAAGACTTGAAGAATGTTTCAAAGATGTCCATCATGCTTCTCTGGGGTGCGGCCATATACCAGGATGTCGTTGAGATACACTACGATGAAATCATTGAGGTACAGGCGGAAAATGTTGTTCGTCGATGCCATGAACGTCGCCGTGACATTTCTAAGTTTGAACAGCATTGATGTGAACTCTAAATTCCTGTAGCGGAATTGAAACACCGTCTTCTCGATGCTGGAGTCTGCCACGTGAATATGGTGATAACCGCTGCGTAGGTCGATTTTGGTCAAAATATGAGCCCCTTCGTGTTGGTCAAAAAGCTTGTCAGCTCGGAGAATAGGGTAACGGATCTTGATGGTAGCGTTGTTCAATGCCCTATAGTCCGCGCACACCCGCGTTTTTCCACTTTTCCTTTTCATGAGGAGTACAGGTACGACGTGCGGTGACGTGGATTGGCGGATGAGCACTTGACCGAGCATCTAGTCAAGATCCTTTCCTAACTTGGCCAATTCTTCATTGTTCGTCCAATAGGTCCCTCGAGCTGTGGTTCTGCTATCAGGTTTGAGCTCAATGCAATGGTCGATGTCCCGTTGAGGTGGTAGGATTTTTGAGATTTTGTCGGGTAAGATTTCCGCAAACCCTTGGATGAGTGATGCGAACTCTTCAGGTACCATCGCCAACATTACTGATGCCGACGAGGTTGATGAGGCTGATGAGGCTGATGAGTCAGCTGCTACCATTTCCCCCATTTGCTTGAGATGTATGAGCCATGCACGAGCTCCTTGCCGTATGTAGTGTTTGGCCACGTTGAGCAGTATCGGCTGCTCAGGTTGTTTCTTTTTGGCTACTGCGGCCTCCTTTTGTTGATTCTGCCTTGAGTGCTTTTGCTTTCTTCTATCGTCCCATGCGCGGAAGTTGTCTCTTGGCGCTGTTGATTTCCATGTATACGTCTCCAAAGTTCCAGTCAACCTACGAATTGTGTCGGTATAGGAAATCTCGTCCGAGGATGATTTTGTGGTCACTCATTGGACATGATGTTACATCCTCTAGATCTATCACTTGTTGTCTAAGTGGTCCTCGAAGTCTCCATATTTGTAGTCTCTCATCGGCGGTTTTTCCTCCAAACACCCCTGGTTTGGTCTGCAAACCTAGCTTGCAAACAATGTCATTGCCTGCAAAAATCTGTGAGAAGCTCCTCCATCCAATAGCGCCAGTACCATTCTGTGACTTTTGGACCCTTGAGGTTGTACTCTTAATAGTATCGCCGATTGTTCGTCCTCGTACCCCTCGTTCAAATTTGCCATCTTAGAAATCCTGTGTGGCGTCGTAGGCCGTAAAGATGAGTGATCATGTAGCACAGATTGCTTCTCATAAGTAAGAGTCGCGCCTTTCACACCTACCCTTTGTCGTTTCC
This sequence comes from Penium margaritaceum, assembly GCA_023375785.1. NCBI lineage: Eukaryota > Viridiplantae > Streptophyta > Zygnematophyceae > Desmidiales > Peniaceae > Penium > Penium margaritaceum. The sequence continues at coordinate 25,021 of SZWC01008850.1, forward strand.
CGACTCATCTTTCTACGACTTCCACCCTCTTTTGGCCTGTTGCTTGCTTCGATAGTTGCGTGCGATGTGCCCAACCTTTCCGTAATTGTACCATGTGTACGTATCTCTGTGGTCAACGGCTTCCAATTCTACCAGAGCTGAGGAGTCCCCGATAAGTGTGCTTGGGAGGTCGCGAGCCTTAGGATTCTTGGATCCGAGCATTGGAGTCGGCATTGTCAATCCTTTTACTGCTGCGATCATGCGCGATACGTCGTTTTGGATGCCAAAAATGGCAATCCCTCGCCGGATGTCTCATGTGAGGCCGTTGTTGTAGTAAAGACAGAGCTGTTGGGCGCAATGTCTGCTCTAGTGATGATCTCGCGCAATCCCCGTGTGTACCCTGCCATGCTGGACTACTGACAGAGATCCTGGAGCTTGTACTAAGTATCTGGCATTTCGTTAAGTTGTCCAAAACGTACGAGTATCATGTTTGAAAACTCTTCTAGTTGGTTGGTGTCGTCATTGCGTCTTACCGGTGCGGGTTGATTTGCTCCAAGGGCAGAACGCATACGGTGGGCAACACGAGACGAGCGTCGTTGGCCATTGATGAGGCCCCATCGTTCTCCTACTGCTGTTGGATGATCTTTACATCAGACCACTAGCTTAGTGCTGTGTCACACAAAACTGCGGCCGCGAGGTCAATCTTGTTTTGATCGTCGTTGACCCCAGCAACGGTGAAATACACCTCTGAACTCGTCAGCCATATCCAAACTATTGGTCCTTTCGAGTTTGTAGGATGGAACGGTTCGAGAGTGGCCGGACAAATCTTAGGTTCTCTGAAGATTTAGGTGTTTCTCTCAAAGAGTACCGCCTCTCATGCACTTGCATTGCAAATAGCCTTCATCACGATGTTTAGCTGTAGGAGCAAATGGTTGTTGATTCCCTCGAGCATGGAGTTACGATTCGCCAGTTCCTCGTTGATCCGCGCCTGTTGTCCGATGCCACCTTTCATTCCTGCTGCCATCGTCAGGGCTATCGGTAGGAGCAGCTGGTTTCATGCCATTGGACCAGCAACCGGATTGGTCGTCGGAGTCGTAGGGTTGATCTAGCTGTCGAATAACATGCCACACCGGCGTTCGCTGCCGAAGTCGTCGAATAGGCACGTTCTGCTCCTCCATCACCAAAGTCATCGCCGAAGACTTGTAGCTGGTTATCGGATGTACTCGCACACTTCACTGTGTAGTCCAGAGGTCTGAATATTCTTGACGTACGAGATGCCTTGACGGCTTGTGCGAGGTAGTCCTCTGCATGGGTAAAGTAGTCGGATGTCTCTCCAGCACCTCTATGCTTTTATACCAAGTGGTATGCCGAAAGGACCGTAGATGGTATACAGGTCAAAGTTGTGAGGCAAGACACAATTGAGAATTTGGGACACTCAAGCAATTTACAATTAGCGGTGAGTTTACTTCGATGAGACGTGTTAAAATGATCGAACACATGTATACAAGTGCCGAGTTGCGAATAATGTATAGTCGAGGTTGTTGGATCGATTGTCGAGCGATGCGTGTGGAGTCATGTCGTGAGCGGTCAGGTTCTAGAAGCTTCACCAAGAAGTCAAAGGGCTTCGAGTATCAACGATGAAGATGCAGAATGCATCTTTATGAGCATGGATATGTCTCAATGTGTCGAGAAGTCGACTAAAAGTTTGTGACACTTCTATCGATGATTCTCGAAAGTGGTCGGGGTTGTTAGAAAATACAAGAGAGTTCACAGGAAAGCGAGGGCAGTTTGTTGAATTTCCCTTGACTGTCTGAGTGAAGATTGATGTATCATCGCATGGTAGGTAATTTTCGTAATAACAGAAATGCGCACTTTGGAAAGATTAGGATCTCGTGTACTTCTGGTACTTAACAGGAACAATAAGCCTCATTCACCCCTACCGTGGAACAATAAGCATTATTCACCCCTACCTGGCAACAATAAGCCTGATTCACTCCTTCTATACGGACGTGGTTTTCCAGGCGTAGAAAATAAACAATACACTCCTGTCGTTTGTCGAAAGATAGCATGTCAACATCGTATGGATGCGGCATCGACATGCTGATGCCACTGTTTTTGGCCCAAAAATTAAAAAAATATTTGAAAAGGGGTTTGTGATTTTTTGAAGTAGTTTGCGGGGAGTTTGCATGGGGTCCCTGAGACTCCCCATGCGTTGAAAGGGGATCTGTTGGGCCCCGCTACTATGGGGCCCGTCAGGCGCCCATGCCAGAAAGACCCTAAAAACGCCGTGTGTAGTTTGGGGGTGGGTTTGTGTATGGCTTGTACGTCAAACATGGGTAAGATGTCAAACAAAGTGAAAAAGGAACAAATGGGGAATTCTTAACTCCTCATTCTTTAAGCGCTGGAGATTCCGGCCGACGGGCGTCGGCCGGAATGACCGGCGCTTGAAGACCATCCTCCCTCACCCCTGCAGGCCCCTTTTCCATCCACTCGGTCACAACCCTTAATGGCGAGAGCCTCCATCGGCGGACAGGTGGGTGGGCTGGTCGGCTGCAGGGGGAGGAGGGATGATTGCCGGCGGTTGACGAAGTGTCGACCGGCATTTTCATCGTGTAAATCCCAACCCCCCCTTCCTTTCCCCACCCCTCAAGGCTATTGTGGTCCTCCATCGCGACGGCCACGATGGAAGGCCACAATGGAGGGCTACATGTTTGATGTCACCATCCTCGAGCATTGACATGCACCCTTGTTCGAACATGGTGAAAGTGGGTGGACGAATGAGGCTTTTTGTTGCTGGACTGGGACAGATGGGGCTTATTGTTCTGGCGGATGGGCAAGTGGGACTTGTTGTTCCGATGGAGGGGCAAATGGGGCTAACTGTTCCAACTGAGGGATTACGAGGGTCATGAGTGACAAAACAGGAGGGGATCGGCATTTTCACTGCAAGCCACAATGACTGGTAAACAATAGATTGGTTGTTTGGGCTATGGATCAAAGCCCAAAATTGCGAATTAGCGATAGTTTTTATGCTTATTTCAAGAGTTCAATGATCCATTTCACCCTTGTTTACTCGTTAATTCATGGGCATGCCCCAGATGTTTCCTGAACCACGCTAATTTAGGAAGCATTTAGACCTGACGTTTCCATAGCCATCACCAAAAAAACATTGCTTTCTCACCAGTGGACTTAAACTATTGCAAAATAATATACGAATCACATTGGTGATGAGTAGTTGCCTTGCTTGTTGATTCGCTGGAGGGAAAACCCATCGCGAGTCTTCTAACACCCGTCCGTTTGGACTGTACATGGCTACTCCTATGAGACACAACCATTATGGAAAATCAAGTTNAATCAAGTTCAATCCTTCTTCGTGACAATCCACGAGGGTTGTGTCTCAAAGGGCTACTTTTTCCCTCCTGTGGTGGTCAAGTCCGGATGGCCAAAGGCCAGCTTACTCACGATGGATTTTGCATATGGAATCAGCAAGGGACGCTTCTATTCGATGGCAATGCGATTTTCTTTCTTTTGTCACGATGATTTCACTAAACCAATGAGATATCGTTCTACTTTTGCTACCCTTTTCAAACACGTTATGTCAAAATACTTCCTGATTCGGCCATTGATCTGACACGATAAGTCGTGTGATACTTTACCTCCACAACGCCACCACGAGCGCTAACTCGCGACGTTACCAACTACGGCCTAAGGATGGACTTAGGATCGAGTACTCCAAATCAATGCGATCTTGACACATAAGTTCAGCCTTCTTGTGTCTCCGCTACATTTTGTATGAGAGCTTTGTCTAAATTCTGTTGTGGACTACAAGGACAAATCCATNGTTGTTCCGATGGAGGGGCAAATGGGGCTAACTGTTCCAACTGAGGGATTACGAGGGTCATGAGTGACAAAACAGGAGGGGATCGGCATTTTCACTGCAAGCCACAATGACTGGTAAACAATAGATTGGTTGTTTGGGCTATGGATCAAAGCCCAAAATTGCGAATTAGCGATAGTTTTTATGCTTATTTCAAGAGTTCAATGATCCATTTCACCCTTGTTTACTCGTTAATTCATGGGCATGCCCCAGATGTTTCCTGAACCACGCTAATTTAGGAAGCATTTAGACCTGACGTTTCCATAGCCATCACCAAAAAAACATTGCTTTCTCACCAGTGGACTTAAACTATTGCAAAACAATATACGAATCACATTGGTGATGAGTAGTTGCCTTGCTTGTTGATTCGCTGGAGGGAAAACCCATCGCGAGTCTTCTAACACCCGTCCGTTTGGACTGTACATGGCTACTCCTATGAGACACAACCATTATGGACAATCAAGTTCAATCCTTCTTCGTGACGATCCACGAGGGTTGTGTCTCAAAGGGCTACTTTTTCCCTCCTGTGGTGGTCAAGTCCGGATGGCCAAAGGCCAGCTTACTCACGATGGATTTTGCATATGGAATCAGCAAGCGACGCTTCTATTCGATGGCAATGCGATTTTCTTTCTTTTGTCACGATGATTTCACTAAACCAATGAGATATCGTTCTACTTTTGCTACCCTTTTCAAACACGTTATGTCAAAATACTTCCTGATTCGGCCATTGATCTGACACGATAAGTCGTGTGATACTTTACCTCCACAACGCCACCACGAGCGCTAACTCGCGACGTTACCAACTACGGCCTAAGGATGGACTTAGGATCGAGTACTCCAAATCAATGCGATCTTGACACATAAGTTCAGCCTTCTTGTGTCTCCGCTACATTTTGTATGAGAGCTTTGTCTAAATTCTGTTGTGGACTACAAGGACAAATCCATTTTTATGTGGAAAAAACATTGTAACAGATGGGAAGTTTGGCCCACTAGGTCAAAACTG
>SZWC01008850.1:81123-94307 GCA_023375785.1 Penium margaritaceum
GGTGCAATCTCCCAGCCCCTCCAGGCTTGGACATATCTTGTTTTGCGAAGGTTTAATTTAAAACAATGTTGTTTACATCGTTGATTCCTAGAAGGTGGTTTTTGCAAGGTTGGTTATTCACATGATTTATGCTGTTCGAATTTTCCATCAACCACTGTGTGAACGCACGGACATAACATTTAGGTGGGAGTAGGATATACTCCACACTTGTTGGCGGATCAAAACATGCTTCATCCCTGGCCGTCACATAAACAAAAATGAACGTTTTTTGGGCACCGCTTGCTAAGAACACGCTGTTCATGTGTCACCTTGTGTTGTGGCGAGACGTGAAGTGGTCGGCGTGGATGTATTTGCCCTTTGGACTAAATGAACACTATGTCCAGCGAGCATGGAAAAAACAACGCTATATCCAAATCAACACGCTGTTTTGGCGCCATATACCATCTAGCTACAACATGTTGACATTGTTAGACATCAAGGAAAAATCACGAACCCCTCTAAAGAGGTTAGTGACTTTTCTCAGAAAGGTTTGCGAGGGGTTTGACGGGGGGTGTTGTGATTTGTGACGTTCCTATCGACCTCTACAGTTTGCTATGACCACTCGGCCGTGTCCATGCTTGTGCACATCCCTGATGCGGACCCAGGTGGCACCGGGGCGTTGTATGGTGGTGGACTACCAGGTCAAAGCTGATTGACGGTTGCCCCAAGGTCCTGGATGTTGTGTGGAACCTTCTGCAGTTTTTCAGCAGCTTGTAGGATTCTATCGGTGGACTGGCCGTGGGCCCGATTTGCATGTCTTTGCATTTTGTGTCCACCATTTGTTGCCAGATGCATGCATGTGACCAATCGTAGCGTCTTGCTTGAAATTCTACATGTGTAGGTTCAGACGGCATAGCGTTCTGACTTGTCTGCGCTGAGTTACGGCCAAAATAGTGGTTTTGGGCCGGTTTTAGGACAGACCTTGCAGTGTTGCGTGCGCCGCGGTAGGTACTTATGCCATGGACCTGTCATTCGTCATTTCTCTCTACAAATGCTATTCAAGCATTCTGACACTTTGCTGTGTGTCCCCTAGCCAGACCCTTGCCGTTGTGTGCACAACATGTGACCGTCGTTACCGTCTGATCAGGCACTGACGCCTAGTCAACGGCAATATCGCTAGGAAGCTTCAACGCATCTTCTCATGGTATCAGAGCAGCGAGACCCCTCTCTCTAAGGTACGCCGTAGAGACATAGCACCGGCAGCAACAGTAAGATTCACCATTGCCGACGTATCCTGGGACTCATTGCAGGCGTTTTCAACGACATCATCACTTCGTTCGCACCACTACATCGGGTGAGCTGCGGAATTTACTAGCTCCAGCAGCAGCACCACCACCACCACCACCACCCCCACCACCGGATGGCAGCAGCAACCGTGTCTGGCTGCCAGCTTGTACAAAAAAGGAAGAAAGAAAAGGAGGAGTAGCAGCTCGCAGCAACAGCTTGCGGCGGCGGCTGCGAGCACTCACAGCACGCAGCGCCGGCAGCAGCTCCCAACAACGGCGGCATTAGCAACCATGGGCAACAACAGCAATGCAACAGCAACAACAGAAGCACTAGCAGCACATCAACAACATTGCGGCTGTTGCAAGGTTTGTAGTACAGGAGCAGCAAAGCAGAAGCAGCGGAAGCAGCAGTAGTGCAGCAGTAGTATTGCAGCAGCGCAGCAACAGCATTGAAGCTGCTATGCAGTTTCTACTACGCAGAAACTGCGCACCCGTTGCGCAACCGCGAGCAGGGGGTGACGAGGTCACCCTCACCGGTCAGGCGAGTTTGCGTAACATGAAAAAAACGCTGGCGTAAAAAAAGCTAGCGAAGAAACGCTAGCGTTTTTTTGCTAGCGTAAGAAACGCTGATGTCATCATCGGCTGTGCTGACGTCAATAATTTTGGGGTCAAAACTTCGATTTGTATGAAGGTTTGACGACCTCCAGTTGTGATTTGGGTGGCACTTGGATCATCGACTCTGGTGCCACTCACCACGTGACATGTCGTCGTAGTGACTTTGTTGTCCTCGGTCCTGTGGCGTCTGTTTGCTCCATTCGCATAGGCTCTGGTCAGTCCTTGCCTGTCCAGGGTGTTGGGGTTGGGTGCTTTGATGGTCTGTCTGGCCCCTCGTATCTCTCCGACATGCTTTTTGTGCTTGACCTTGAGCTCAGCTTGCTATCTGTGCGTGCCTGCACTTTGATGGGACTCTCAACGGAGCACACTGCCAACTCCGTGGCAGTGAATGCTCTCGATACTCGCATTGTTATTCTTCGTGCCTCTCTTGTGGATGATCTGTGTCGTGTTCCTCGGATCTTTTCTTCTTCTTGCTCCCCTTCTCCTCTTTCTCGTGTGTTTCTCACTTGTTTCCTATTTGCTGAGCACTATCGCCGACTACATCGCCGACTGTGTCATGTGGGCTCCAACATTGTGTCAAAGCTCATTTGGACACAGCCTGCCCTCTGTTTTGATGCGACCTCCTTCGAGAAGCCACCCAAGACCAATTTTCTGTTTTGCGCTCAGGGTAAGTGCATCGCTGCACCTACCCTGACTCCCGTTCTTGAGCCCTTTGTCCCCTTGAGCTGGTCCATTCGGACCTTCTTGGTCCTCTCCCTGTCGAGTCCTTATCCGATCGGGGCCGATATGTCCTAACCCTGACCGATGAATTCACCTGGATGCGGTGGGTCTACAACCTACGCCAAAAGAGTGATGCCGCTCTCGCCGTTTGTCTCTGGCTAGTGATGGCTGAGCATCAGTCTCGCCAATCGCTGTGCACCTTTCGGTCGGATTGCGGCGGTGAGTTTCTTGGAAAAATGGACAATTTCTTTGCCGAGCGCGGGATTTTTCACCAGGTCTCTGCTCCTGCCACTCCTCAGCATAACGGTGTCTCTGAGCACTGGGACCGCACCATGGAGTATGCGGTTCGTGCTATGGAGTCTGAGTGTGGTCTCCCGGAATCCATCACCTTTGAGGGATTCGTCTACATGACGTGGGTCTGGAACCGCCTCGCGTACGATCCTCTTCTGGACCACATTACATCGTATGAGCTCTAGTTTGGCCACCATGCCAATTTGCATCTTGCTCGTGTCTGGGGCTCAATGGCTTCTGTGTGGTACACGGAGGATTAGCAGGGGTCCATGGTTTCTCCGCGAGGTCGCTTGTGTGCCTTTGTTGGTATCTCACTGTGGTTGAAGGCCTGGCGTTTTTGGGACCCTGACCGTCGTGGCATTGTTGAGTCCCTCGACGCGCTCTTCTTTGAGTTTCTCACCTACCACCATTTGACCTCAACTGTGTTGATGTCTGTAACACATGTTCCTACGTGTGATGTTTCTCGACGACGGGGGAGTCTGAGCCTACGAACACCTTTCGTCAGGCTGATGTATCCGTTTGAGCCCTCCCCCCACTTCTCGGTCTCCGGCTCCTGATGACCTGGCGATGATCGCTGTCGGCCTGGAGACCTCTCCCGTCCAGCCTGTCTTCTCTCATGCACCCTCGTGCCCCACAGAAACCCATGATATTGTCCCTCTGTCCACCGGTACTCCTGTCTCTATGGGCGGTCCTACTTCCACTCCCTATCTTGCGTCTCCCATCAGTTCACCAGCCTCTCCTCCCACTGCATCACCTTTCCCTCTGCCTCAGTCCTCACCAGATGTGGTCGTGCCTATCTCTAAGCCTGCGGTCAGCCCTTCGAGCCCAGGCTACACGCGTGAGCCCGGTGGTCGTCTTCGACCGTTGGGCTCCGTAGCCTAGCAAGTGTGAGGTCCCACACCCAGGCCCTCCACTCGTAGCGTTGCGAGTGGCAATCCTGGCAGAAAGGCCATCGGCCTTAGTATCCGTACAGGTCACACCGAGGTACATCCAGTGTGTCCTATATGGTACAATCTCATCACTTGCGAGCTTCGTACCACTTGTGATGCAGCAGCTGACCTTGTGGTCGTCAGGCCTAGTTCTGAGGCATGTACACTCACCACTCAGAGCTCTCCCTCGGTGGTGCCTGACACGAGCGCATTGAGGGACGGCCTCTCATCAGAGGATGCCAACGCCTGGCGTGCCGCCTGCGAGGATGAGCTTCGTGCCATCCGAGAGCACAAAGTTTACGAGCTAGTCGACCTTCCACCTGGGAGGAAGGCGATTCAGGTCAAGTGGGTCTTTTGCAAGAAGGTGAAGCTGGATGGCTCATTGGAACACCACAAGGCTTGCTTGGTTGTCAAGGGGCACTCTCAGATCGAGGGCGTTGACTACACTTACACATTTGCCCTTGTCGGCTGCATGACCTCGGCTCGCGCTCTATTTGGTGTGGTGGCTCAGCATGACTGGAAACGACACCAGATGGATGTGAACAATACGTTCCTCCATGGCTCTCTAGAAAAGGAGATTTACGTGGCCCAACCACCAGGCTTTGAGAACGGTGATAAGGTCTGGCGCTTGCAAAAGTCCTTGTATGGACTCAAGCAGTCTCCTCGGTGCAGGAACCGGGAGATCACAAGCACTCTGCCTCGTGCGGGATATGTCCAAAGCAAGGCAGATCCCTCTCGTTTCATCTGACAGGCACCTGAGCGGTTCACTGCCACCCTCGTCTGTGTGGATGACCTCCTGATCGCGTCTCCCTCCATGGAGGCCGTGAAGGAGACCAAGGAGGTCCTCCAGACTGCCTGTAAGATGAAGGACCTTGGTCCTGCAGCTGTGTTTCTTGGCATGGAGATTATACGAGAACGCAGATGCTTGATGCTTCTGTTGCATCAGGCCTCATACGCACGCGTTGTGGGGGAGTACTTCAGTGACCTTCTTGGCGCAGTGCCCACGGCCTCCACACCTCTCACACCTAGCGGGCAGGACGCCTTGAAGGTGGACCATCCCACACAATTGGGGGAGACAGTGGATGTGACATGTACCTCTGCCTCATCGGATCTCTGGTGTACCTAGTCAGTACTAACGCTTTTGCCGTCAACCTCCATGCATAGTGTTTGCAGGCTCCACATGCTCGAGCCCTCCAAGCCACTATGCGAATGGTGTGGTACGTGGTTTCCACGCCGTACCTCGGACTCTACTTTCACCGACAGTGCTTGATGGTTCTTGACAGCTACACTGATAGCGACTGGGCCTGGAGCCCAGGTGGATGCAGTCGCACCGGTTACGTGTTCTTACTCGGTGGTACCGCTATATCGAGACGTAGTGGGAAGAAGGTCTGCATCGCACGTAGCTTGTCGGAGGCAGAGTATGTTGCTCTTGGTGCAGGGGCTACTGAGGCAGTGTGGCTGCAGTGCCTATTCCTTGAGTTGGGTCAGTCAGTGCCTGCCATTGAGCTTCATTGTGACAACGAGAGTACTCTTGCCATTGCAGAGAACTATGGTGTCTTTCATACTCGCACAAAGCACATTGCAGTTGAGTATCACTTCGTGTGTGATCTGGTGTAGCGACACGTGATCTCCGTCATATGGGTCTGCAGTGACATGCAGCATGCTGACTTCTTGACGAAGGCACTGGCACACGCAAAGTTTATGGTGACCATTTGTTCCATTGGGTTTGGCCCCTTGCCTGAGTGTGGTTAAGTATAAGGTGTCTGTGTCTGTGTAACGACTGTTCTTTCACTTGTTATTGTACTTGTTTCAGTGCTGCACGTGTATGGACATGCGTACCATCGGGTCATGGGGAAGTGTTGTGATTTGTGATATTCTTGTCGACATGTACTGTTTATTGTGACCACTCGGCCGTGTCCATGCTCATGCAGATCCTTGATGCGGACCCAGGTAGCACCGGGGTGTTTTTTGGTTGTGGAATACTTGCTCATAGTTGATCGTCGGTTGCCCCAGAGTCCTAGATGATGTCTGGGACCTTCTACAGTTTTTCTACAACTTGTAGGANCCCCTTGCCTGAGTGTGGTTAAGTATAAGGTGTCTGTGTCTGTGTAACGACTGTTCTTTCACTTGTTATTGTACTTGTTTCAGTGCTGCACGTGTATGGACATGCGTACCATCGGGTCATGGGGAAGTGTTGTGATTTGTGATATTCTTGTCGACCTGTACTGTTTATTGTGACCACTCGGTCGTGTCCATGCTCATGCAGATCCTTGATGCGGTCCCAGGTAGCACCGGGGTGTTTTTTGGTTGTGGAATACTTGCTCATAGTTGATCGTCGGTTGCCCCAGAGTCCTAGATGATGTCTGGGACCTTCTACAGTTTTTCTACAACTTGTAGGATTTTATCCGTGAACTGACCGTGGGCTTGATTTACATGTCTTTGCATTGTGTATCCACCATTTGGAGCCTGATGCATGCTTGTGTCCAGTCGTAGCATCCGGCTTGAGATTCAGCACGTGTAGGTTCAAACGGTGTAGCGTTCTGACTTTTCTGCACTGAGTTACAGCGAAAACAATGGTTTTGGGCCGGTTTTAGGACAAACTTTGCATTGCCACGTTCGACACCCGCCGTGCGCCGTGGCAGGTACTTATGTCATGGACCTGTCATTTTTCATTTCTCTCTGCAAATGCTATTGAAGCATTCTCACACTTTGCCTTGTGTCCCCTAGCCATTGTTGTGATTTGTGACGTTCTTGTACAGTCTACTGTGACCACTCGACCGTGTCCATGCTCGTGGAGATCCCTAAAGCGGGCCCTGGTGACACCGGTACGACCACTGGCGGCGGACTACCAGCTTGGGGCTGGCCGAATACCGTTCCAGACCCCAGGATACTGCCAGGACTTCTTGCTGTCTTTTCTGCAGCTTGCAGGAGTTTTTCGGCGAACTCGCCACGAGCCTGATTTGCATGTTTTTGCATTGCATGTCCACTGTCTGATGATGGATGCATGCATGTAACCAGTCGTAGTGCCCGTCTTGTAATCCTGCACGTCTAGGTTCAGACGGTATAGCATTCTCACATGTGTGCGCAGAGTTATGGCCAAAACAGTGCTTTTGGGCCAGTTTTAGGACAACTCTTGGACTGCCGCGTGCGACACCCGCTGTGCGCAGCGGCAGGTGTTTATGCCATGGACCTGTCATTTGTCATTTCTCTCTGCAAATGCTATTGATGCATTCAGACACTTTGCTTTGTGTCCCCTAGCCAAACTCTTGCCGTTGCGTGCACGACTTGTGACTGTCGTCACCGTCTAATCAGGCACTAACGCCTGGTCAATGGGAGATTTGCTAGGAAGCTTCCTTGCATCTTTGCATGGTATTAAAACGGTGAGACAGTTCTCACCGAGCTGTGCAGCAGCGACACAGCAGAGTAGCAGCAGTGAGATTCACCGCTGCAGCAGATCCACTCGGGCCTGACGAAGACAGCCGGTCGCCGTCGACGCAGCCCACACCCATCACGTGAGACCGTAGCAGTGGCATTGCCAATGTGCCAGCAGTTGCATAGTAGCAGAACAACGGCAGTAGCAGTGAGAGCAGCAGCGTCGTAGCAGCAGTCACAGCAGCGCGTAGCGGCTGCAACGAGTGCAGCCGCCGTTTGCAGCCCCAGCGGCAGCCGCGGCAACAGCAGCGCAACGCCGCAATGGCAGCAGCAACAAAGCAGTAGCGACGGCAGCAACAGTGGCGCAGCAGCAACACCGGCAGCCGCAGCGACAGCAACAGAGCAGCAGCAACTATAACAACAATAACACAGCAGCGGCAGCAGTAGAAGCGCGTGGCGGCGGCAGTGCGCAGCAGTCGTAGCGCGCAGCATGAGCACCGGCATTGCGCAGCCACTACTGCCACTACTACGCACGCAGCAACGTAGCTGTTGCTACAACTGACAGCAGAACTGCAGCAGCAGCTGAGCAGAAGCTGCTGCACAGCTTCCGCGCAGCTTCTGCGGAGCAACCAGGGAGTAGCTACACGCTCGCGCAAAATTGTGAGAAAGAAACGGGGGAGTCAAGCTGACGTCAACATTTTTGCTTGCTGAGGTCATAAGGTCGTGCTAATGTCAGCAACCACCTGCTGACGTCAGCACCATACTTAGCCAATTTTTTGGCCGGACAGTAAAAGTTTGGCAGCATCTCAACTCTTCGAGAAACATTGACGCTTTCGTAATCCGACAAACCTGACCTGTTGTCACATACTGAGAGGCGACATGAAGTTGTCTGACAACAAGGGGGAGGGGACAGGTGATCCCTCCTCTTCTTTTGGGTTCCAAAGCCCACGCTTGCAGGCCATTGAGGACCTGCGGGGCCAGCAGGATGAGGTGCGTCACCTAAAGCAGGAGTAGACTGATGCCATCCGCACGCTGAATAAGCTTCTACGTGTCCAGTCCACGGTCCCACGGCAGGTTTCCAAGGGAGCTGGCGGCTTTGCGGTCTCTACACAGCAGTCCGCTCAGGCACCCGTGACAGGAGCTAGACCTGACCCACCACCTCCTGACCTCCTGGATGATGATCCATTCATGCCAGGCATCACAGGCGACTCCCCGGATCATGAGATTTGAGTTCTTCAGGAGCGCCTCCGTCAGCTGCAGACGGGCACCAGATCTCCTCGGTTTCCTCCGATACGATCGTCACCCGACTATCCCGGTGACTATCCCCTTCCAAGAGTCTTCCCCATCCCTCGTCCTCCTCAGCCTACGGTCGCTCTCCCCACGAAGCGGTAACCCAAGGAATTTGAGACACCACCTCCACGGTACATCAGTGAGGATGGCTTCGACTGGTGGGAGATCCTTTTGTAGGTTTGGGCTACTTCAGAGGGAGTGTGGCCCTACTACCACAACCAGTATCAGCCTACAGACCCAGCACAGGTGCTGACAGCAGTCAGGGCAATGCGCGGACTCCTATATGCCATGCCACGCAAGACCATCGTCGTTTCCGCCCCTTCCTTGGCGAGGCCGGCACAGGCACTGGCACCGATCCACGCAAAGGTTGGGATCTGGCCTCATCCTTGCTAGCCGCAGAGACACACGCCACTCGTGCAGCACACATTCGTGCCTTCCACTCTCTCCGTTAGGGGCCTGCAAAGCCTGCAGCTGATTACTGGCGACGTGCCATGCGCATCTACACGCGCCTTGGGGCCTCAGGAGGCACACAGTTGTGGGCGCTCCGTAGATGCTCGGAGTTCGCCTTGAGTACACTGACATCTTCACACAGTACTGGGACGCTGTCCTCGAGCCCTTTTCAGCCACTCTGTAGCTTCTCCCCTGGGCGCATCAGCTCTTCCTCCAGGTGACTTCAGCCCGCGAGGCAGCCGTGGCCCATCAGGAGACTTCTCTTGCTGTAGCAGTCGTCGCATCACCACCATCTTCCCTCCTGCAGTCTCCTTCTTCATCCTCCATCACGTCCTCATCTTCCTCCTCCTCTTTGGCCTCGTCCACACCCACTCGAACACAGGGTTTTGCAGTAGCAGCTCAGGGGAAGAAGAAGAAGGGGAAGCATGGATCAGATCAGTAGCAATCATAGCAGCATTTGTCATCTAGTGGTAGCAGTGGACGTTCTGTTCACTGTTACAACTGTGGAGGGGCCCATTACTACACCAAGTGCCAGTAGCCGCTAGACTGGGCGTAGATTACTGATGGGCTCCAGGCTGCACACACCCTCCGTTCCACGTCCGTCGTGTCATCCTTGTCTTCCTCGGGACGCGTGGCGGCCACGACTGCAGTTGTTCCCGCTCCCTCACCGGTGAGTAGCAGTGATCCAGACCCACCCGATCGCACCATCGCTGAGCTCCGACACCTTCTGGCACTCCGTTTTCAAGGAGGTGTGAGTGTGTTGTTATCGTTGGGTGGTCCACAGACTATCTGTCCGTCTGTTCCTGTGGCTCGTGACGACGTGTGTGGGGGAGCACGGTCAGCATGTGATGATGATGGGCCTGACTGCACCGATTGGGTTCATGAGTCTCATCTTTGTGCCCTACATTGTTCCTCCCCACTGATGACTCAGCGTCCCTCTAATGCCGAGTGTTCCATTGCCCGTTGTACAGTGATGTCCACCAGTCGTGACTTGTTATCACGACTGCAGATCCTTGATGCGGACCCAGTGGATTTATTGTGACCACCCGGTGGCACTTGGATCATCAATTATGGTGCCACTCATCACATGACGTGTCATCATAGTGATTTTGTTGTTCTTGGTCCTGTCACGTCTGTCCGTTCGGTCCGTACAGGCTCTGGTGAGTCCTTACCAGTCTATAATGTTGGGGTTCTGTGTTTCGACGGTCCGTCTGACCCTTTGTACCTTTCTGACGTGTTGTTTGTGCCTGATCTTGAGCTCAGCCTGCTTTCTTTGCGTGCGCCCTTGCCACGGAGAGCTCTCCCTCCATGGCGCCCGACCCGGGCACCCTGAGGGAAGCTCTCTCATCACAGGATGCTGACGCTTGGCGCGTTGCCTAGGAGGATGAGCTTCGCGCTATCCGAGAGCATAGAGTCTACGAGCTTGTCGACCTTCCTCCTTGGAGGAAGGCTATTCACGTCAAGTGGGTCTTTCGCAAGAAAGAGAAGCCGGATTGCTCATTGAAATGCTACAAGGCCCGCTTGGTCGTCAAGGGGTACTCTCAGATTGAGGGGGTCAATTACACTGACACTTTTGCCCTTGTCGGCCGCATGNGGCCCCTTGCCTGAGTGTGGTTAAGTATAAGGTGTCTGTGTCTGTGTAACGACTGTTCTTTCACTTGTTATTGTACTTGTTTCAGTGCTGCACGTGTATGGACATGCGTACCATCGGGTCATGGGGAAGTGTTGTGATTTGTGATATTCTTGTCGACATGTACTGTTTATTGTGACCACTCGGCCGTGTCCATGCTCATGCAGATCCTTGATGCGGACCCAGGTAGCACCGGGGTGTTTTTTGGTTGTGGAATACTTGCTCATAGTTGATCGTCGGTTGCCCCAGAGTCCTAGATGATGTCTGGGACCTTCTACAGTTTTTCTACAACTTGTAGGATTTTATCCGTGAACTGGCCGTGGGCTTGATTTACATGTCTTTGCATTGTGTATCCACCATTTGGAGCCTGATGCATGCTTGTGTCCAGTCGTAGCATCCGGCTTGAGATTCAGCACGTGTAGGTTCAAACGGTGTAGCGTTCTGACTTGTCTGCACTGAGTTACAGCGAAAACAATGGTTTTGGGCCGGTTTTAGGACAAACTTTGCATTGCCACGTGCGACACCCGCCGTGCGCCGTGGCAGGTACTTATGTCATGGACCTGTCATTTTTCATTTCTCTCTGCAAATGCTATTGAAGCATTCTCACACTTTGCCTTGTGTCCCCTAGCCATTGTTGTGATTTGTGACGTTCTTGTACAGTCTACTGTGACCACTCGACCGTGTCCATGCTCGTGGAGATCCCTGAAGCGGGCCCTGGTGACACCGGTACGACCACTGGCGGCGGACTACCAGCTTGGGGCTGGCCGAATACCGTTCCAGACCCCAGGATACTGCCAGGACTTCTTGCTGTCTTTTCTGCAGCTTGCAGGAGTTTTTCGGCGGACTCGCCACGAGCCTGATTTGCATGTTTTTTCATTGCATGTCCACTGTCTGATGATGGATGCATGCATGTAATCAGTCGTAGTGCCCGTCTTGTAATCCTACACGTCTAGGTTCAGACGGTATAGCATTCTCACATGTGTGCGTAGAGTTATGGCCAAAACAGTGCTTTCGGGCCAGTTTTAGGACAACTCTGGGACTGCCGCGTGCGAAACCCGCTGTGCGCAGCGGCAGGTGTTTATGCCATGGACCTGTCATTTGTCATTTCTCTCTGCAAATTCTATTGATGCATTCAGACACTTTGCTTTGTGTCCCCTAGCCAAACTCTTGCCGTTGCGTGCACGACTTGTGACTGTCGTCACCGTCTAATCAGGCACTAACGCCTGGT
Source organism: Penium margaritaceum (assembly GCA_023375785.1). Classification (NCBI taxonomy): domain Eukaryota; kingdom Viridiplantae; phylum Streptophyta; class Zygnematophyceae; order Desmidiales; family Peniaceae; genus Penium; species Penium margaritaceum. The sequence goes on from SZWC01008850.1 coordinate 92,914, forward strand.
CAATGGGAGATTTGCTAGGAAGCTTCCTTGCATCTTTGCATGGTATTAAAATGGTGAGACAGTTCTCACCGAGTTGTGCAGCAGCGACACAGCAGAGTAGCAGCAGTGAGATTCACCGCTGCAGCAGATCCACTCGGGCCTGACGAAGACAGCCGGTCGCCGTCGACGCAGCCCACACCCATCACGTGAGACCGTAGCAGCGGCATTGCCAATGTGCCAGCAGTTGCATAGTAGCAGAACAACGGCAGTAGCAGCGAGAGCAGCAGCGTCGTAGGAGCAGTCACAGCAGCGCGTAGCGGCTGCAACGAGTGCAGCCGCCGTTTGCAGCCCCAGCGGCAGCCGCGGCAACAGCAGCGCAATGCCGCAATGGCAGCAGCAACAAAGCAGCAGCGGCGGCAGCAACAGTGGCACAGCAGCAGCACCGGCAGCCGCAGCGACAGCAACAGAGCAGCAGCAACTATAACAACAATAACACAGCAGCGGCAGCAGTAGAAGCGCGTGGCGGCGGCAGTGCGCAGCAGTCGTAGCGCGCAGCATGAGCACCAGCATTGCGCAGCCACTACTGCCACTACTACGCACGCAGCAACGTAGTTGTTGCTGCAACTGACAGCAGAACTGCAGCAGCAGCTGAGCAGAAGCTGCTGCACAGCTTCCGCGCAGCTTCTACGGAGCAACCAGGGAGCAGCTGCACGCTCGCGCAGAATTGTGAGAAAGAAACGGGGGAGTCAAGCTGACGTCAACATTTTTGCTTGCTGAGGTCATAAGGTCGTGCTAACGTCAGCAACCACCTGCTGACGTCAGCACCATACTTAGCCAATTTTTTGGCCGGACAGTCAAAATTTGGCAGCATCTCAACTCTTCGAGAAACATTGACGCTTTCGTAATCCGACAAACCTGACCTGTCATCACATACTGAGAGGCGACATGAAGTTGTCTGACAACAAGGGGGAGGGGACAGGTGATCCCTCCTCCTCTTCTTCTGGGTTCCAAAGCCCACGCTTGCAGGCCATTGAGGACCTGCGGGGCCAGCAGGATGAGGTGCGTCACCTAAAGCGGGAGCAGAATGATGCCATCCGCACGCTGACTAAGCTTCTGCGTGTCCAGTCCACGGTCCCACGGCAGGTTTCCAAGGGAGCTGGCGGCTTCGCGGTCTCTACACAGCAGTCCGCTCAGGCACCCGTGACAGGAGCTAGACCTGACCCACCACCTCCTGACCTCCTGGATGATGATCCATTCATGCCAGGCATCACAGGCGACTCCCCGGATCATGAGATTCGAGTTCTTCAGGAGCGCCTCCGTCAGCTGCAGACGGGCACCAGATCTCCTCGGTTTCCTCCGATACGATCGTCACCCGACTATCCCGGTGACTATCCCCTTCCAGGAGTCTTCCCCAT
>SZWC01008851.1:13398-39980 GCA_023375785.1 Penium margaritaceum
AAGAGAGAGAGAGAGAGAGAGAGAGAGAGAGAGCATGCTGCCACAGCACACGCACCTTCTGCGTGTCGAGCCACACGGCGTCCAGAGGGTGGAAGGCGAAGGGCGTGAATGGACACTCAAGCACGCTCCACGCGCGTAGCCTGGACGACGCGAAGCCGGGGATGATCACGCCGGTGGCCACCAGCGCTCGCGACCCCAGAAACGACCGCGGATTCCCTCCGCGGGCGTGCGCCCCGCGGAACGCGCCACGCGGGAAGAGGTATGACGTCAGGAGCAGCAATAGGAGGAATAGAGTGGGGGCAGAGGGCGACTTTGCCTTGGTGTGCATTTCCAATGAGACAGACAGACGTTTTGCTGGGTGGACTTGAGAACCTCTTCTCGTGTCCTGAAGAATGCGTGCTGCCATCGCAAAGCGAGGGAGTGCGCGGCAGGCCGCACCCTTTTGGGGCCAGTACGCACTGAAGAATCTCGAGAGATCCAGCAGGGAAGGGTTCACTCGTGAGGGTCGCAAGGCTGGGCCATCGCTCCACGCAGAAAGCCCTGAACCAGCGCGATGAATTTGAGTGGGGTCGGACATCATGTTTGCAGTCGGGATGCGGCGCGACAAAGCCATCCGCGAGACGTCGGGCCTGAACCGATGCATTGATTTTGATTTTGATTCTATGGTAGGGAGGCGGGAGGTGGGACGCGAAAACGTCCACGAGAGCTCGCAATTGTTACCGAATCCGCAAAAAAAGTAGCAAAAGCGAATATGGAATCAAAGGAATCCCGCTGAATTATTCTCATTCTAATTGTATGTCGGTGTAGGTGGCAGGCTTCCCAACGTGTGGGAAACATCTTAGCTGCGGAATCCGTAAAAATCATTTGGAAAGCCCGTCATCTAGACGTTTATCTGAAACGCATTCGTAATCCACGTTTGACCAAACATGAACCTAAATCGAAGTTCAAAATAAAGTTTCCCTTCCACTCGACCGTGGAAATTTAAGAAGGATGGTCGGAAGCTTGCGAGAACGGTGCCGCATCGCTAACAAGCGACAATACGTGCATGCACGTGGACACGGACGAACATGGCTGTGGCCATTATCCCATAGAATCACGGCGGATGTCCACCTAAGTCGGAGAGTGAGCAGCGCGAGACTAACGGATTCCAACTTCCAGTTCCGCTGATTCAAACAGTTTCCCTCCTGCACGTAGATTCAACAAAAAATAAAAAATCGAGAGGGAAAACAAGGAAACCCTAGAATCAAAATCATTGATTCTGCATCGGTCCAAGGCCGTCGTGAACGTTGCGCATTCCGTGTTACGTCCCAGACGTACACGAGTCCCTAATCTTCTTCAGTGGGCATTCTATCCTTACACAAATGGTCCACCGTACGTCAAGACCTCGATATTTTCTCCAACGGTCAAGGGCAATATGGCCAACTGCCCTCGCCCTCTTTCTCGCACGTTCTGACAACTTCGACCGCATTCAAGAATTGTCAACAAAAGTGTCGCAATCTTTCGGACTTCTTGATGCATCAAGACATATCTTGATTTATAAAGATGCATCTCGCACCTTCGCTATCCATCCTCGAAGCAACCCAATTCCCCAGCGGAGCTTCTCAAATCCGACCACTCACGACGCGAATCCACAAGCATCGCTCGAAAATCGACCCAACTACCCCGACTACGCCTCATTGTAACTCGACACTTTTACGTATGTGTTCGGTCATTTTGACAATTGTCATCGAAGTACACTTACCGCCAATTACAAATTTCTCAAGTGTCCCACATTCTCAAATCGTGTTCTGTCTCGCAACTTCAACGTGTTCACCATCTACGCTCCGTTCGGCATAACACTTAGTATCAGAGCACAACAGTGCTGGAGAGGCATCTGACTACTTTCCCCATCCGGGGGACTACCTCGCACAAGCCGTCAGCGCATCTCGCACGTCAAGACTTCATAGACTTCGCGACTACGATGTGAAGCGAGCGAGCGCACCCCACGACCAGTAGCGGGTCTTCGGCGACGACTTCGGCGATGGAGGAGCAGAACGTGCCTATGCACGCGAACCATGAAGCGGCAGCGAACGCAGGCGTGGCAGGCTATGCGGCAGCTGGATCAACCCCTACGGCTCCGACGACCAACAGGTTGCTGATCCAACGGCGGTAAACCAGTCGCCCCGACCAACGGCCTCGACGGCGACAACAGGAACGACAAGTGGCACCGGACAACAGGCGCGGATAATTTAAGAATTGGCGAACCGTATCTCCGTGCTCGAGGGGATCAACAACCATCTGCTCTAGTAACTCAACGTTGCGGTGGAGGCTCTTCGCAACACAAGTGCACGAGAGGTAGTGCTCGTCGAGAGTAATACCCAAATCTCGAGCGAACCCAAGGTTCACCCGGCCCCTCCTGAACCGTTAGACCCTGCGAACTCAAATGGACCAACGGTTCAGATGTGGCTGACGATTCTAGAGGTGTACTTCACCGCTGTTGGAAAAAAGATTGACCTCGCGGTTCCTCTTTTGTGTGGCACGGCACTAAGTTCATGGTCTAATCTGAAGGCCATCCAACAGAAGCAGGAGACCGGCGGAGAATAGCAAGGAGGGTCATGTGACCCTCACAGATTGCTGGATAGGTTGATCACAAGAACAACAATTGCGTGATTACTCAATATTCTTCTTTTTTCTTATCTGGCCAGCAGGACTTCATTATTTTTACTTGTTTTTATGTTTGGCAGGAAATTGTTTTTCAACCTTATCCCAAATTTCACGCGCGGTTTCAAGATTTTATGTTTACTCGGGCTCATGCTGGGCCCTGCTGCCACGGACCTAGCAGTTTCCCTTTCAATGCATGGGGTGTTCTGAACACCCTGTTCAAACCCCTAACAAACCTTTTTTTTTCAAAAACACGAACTCCTCAATAGACATATGTGCAAATCTACATAAAGATTCATTGACATCAGCATGTAGACATTGCACGTCATTCGGGATCGACATTGCGATCGCGATAAGGTTTTATTGGATACATCATTTTTAACCCTCACTACATACGGTGTTTTTGTAGTTCCAAGATGTGTGGATATATGGTCACTCCCCTTATTTCACCCTTGCGGTGACGTACGTCATCGCATGAGAAGTCTTGTACGAATCAAACATTGTGAAAACAATCTCGCAACGCGAAGCCAACGCGATACGAAATGATGGAGTCACATAAGAATTAGGCCTCCTTCACACTTTGTGAGGTTCGACTCTCCCAAGATGCTGAGTGTTGACCCCTCTGTCCCCCGGTGTTTTTTTTCACCTGATCCCCACGTCCTCCAATAGTTTTCTCTCATTTGCCATGTTTTGTCGACCGACGCATGTTCGTACTTTTCCTCTAGAAGAATCTGATGGGGTCCCTTAAGGGCTCGTCAATGGGACTCAAGCCTCCTTCACACCAAAGCAAGTTAAACGCCCCTGCTACGTCAAGGTTTCTTTCCTACAGGAACTTGAGATGGAGTGCTCACACTCGCAAAGTTTTGGACAAAGTGACTTGGAGTTGTAAGGGGTTACTAAAGCCTCCCAGTTGTACTAAGTTCTAGCAATGGCCTAGTTTTCATTGATTACTCCAGCGTTCGCATTAGTGACTACCTAAGGAGATGGACTTTAGTTGACGCCGGACACACGAAAACTACTAGATAAGTGACTTTGCTAACACTTGCTTCAAAATTTGTAATATCTTTCTGCGCGCAATTGCCACACATCTCGGTGTAAGAGCAAAATCGTAGAAATCCATGCGGTCTCCTCCATGTGGAACTTGAACGCATGTGAAGGCTTGGCAGAGTTGCTATGTGGCACTGTGAAGGAGGCCCATGTTCTCTGTAACCACATTGATCTCGTACCCGTTGTCTTGTAGTCGTGGTTTGCAAACCACAGGTATATCATAGCTCTCTCTTTCGCTGTTTGTTTTCGCCTTTTGCTTTCGAACCGTTCAATGTCATGTATCGTGTACTCTATTTCTTTGTTTAGTGCATTTTCTCTCACAAATATTACAACGGGTTCATATTCTGTAGACACGCACGTCAATTTCGCGTCCAAAACACCCATCTCATGTGATTTCCTCGATGTCACATCATAAAGTATTCCATTAGAGATGGGGATCCGAAACTGCTTAAATTAGTTATATGTTCGATTTGCGCGCTGAAAGCGTGACAGCTACGGACTACTTAGTTGGAGTATTAGCTAATCCCATTCATTACAGGTGAACTAATAGTTTGAACCATTATTTCATGTAGTTGCTTGCGGTAGGGGTCGAACTTGTCTAATTCGTAAGAAGGCGGCTCGGTAGACCGGGCCGAGTGGCTCCAGATTGCAAGCCGCTCATTTGAATATTCGAAGTTCGAATCGACAAACAGTAGAAAATGTATATGAGGAAATGGATGCATCGACACCATCGAAGGCACACCAGTAGAGTTTTACTGAAAAATAATGGAAAATCAACTAAGTAGTTAGCTTATGGACGCGGTGCGGACAAGTATTTCATTCAGTTCGACTAAAGTTGTGGTTATGGCCTTATGAATGATTTTAATCAATTAGTTGGTTTCCACTACCATCAACTTTCAATCTCGCCATCGCAAGGTCCTCGTAGTGTAGTCAGTTAGTTTACGAGGCAGTCGGCCACCCCGCAACAGCTCGCAACGGCCGTTCGCAAAGTCGTGAGCTTCACTATAACTAATTTAGTCAGTTTCCGAACCCCGCCGTATTCCATGCGATGTTCTGCAACTTTTTTTAGTATCTTGCATCTATCGCCAATGACGAGGCAGGTCTATTTCAGAGAGGTTCTGACACATTTTTGCTTCGGCACGTTACATCTGTATCGTGCGTGTTTTGTGGATGTATATTGTTATGGAGCGAGTCCCACCCAGTACATCTACGATAGATTTCCACCACAAAATGTCAAGATTGGTAAAGAGATGGATGGATAAATTTATTAATTGTTCAATTTTCACTGCTATAAACGCATCCGATTTTGATGGCTATAGTTGAAGAAAATTCGCCCTTCGGACGACTGAAGTACAAGCTTCCAGATTTGGAGTTTTCAACAGTTATTTCCCAAAACCTCCAACCGCGACCTCGAGTGACAAAGGTCGGAGGTTGTGAGGTTGATTCCTGTAAGAATGTTTATGGGATCGATGCATTTTTCCATGTTGTCGTGGCCCTCCTCCAGATTCGACGTACACACATTTTTCTAGGGAGTACATGTAGGGATTACCCACAAATTTTGAATGTTTGTATGCCCTACCCGGCGATCGGAAGAATAAGATTACCTTGAAAAATGTGTGGAAGCTTCCTAGCAATATTGCCGCTGACTAGGCGTCAGTGCCTGGTCAGACGGTGACGACAGTCACAAGTCGTGCACACAACGGCAAGGGTCTGGCTAGGAGACACAAGGCAAAGTGTCAGAATGCTTCAACAGCATTTTTAGAGAGAAATGACAAATGACAGGTCCATGGCATAAGTACCTGCCGCAGCGCACGGCGGGTGTTGCACGCGGCAGTGCAAGGTCTGTCCTAAAACCGGCCCAAATCCACTGTTTTGGCCGTAACTCAGCGTAGACAAGTAAGAACGCTACGCCGTCTGAACCTACACGTGCAAAATCTCAAGCCGGACACTACGACTGGTCACATGCATGCATCCGGCAACAAACGGTGGACACACGATGCAAAGACATGCAAATCGAGCCCACGGCCAGTCCACCGATAAAATCTTACAAGCTGTAGAAAAACTGCACAAGGTCCCAGACAACATCCAGGACACTGGGGCGACCGTCGATCAGCTCCGAGCAGGTAGTCCACCACCAGACGACGCCCCGGTGCCACTTGGGTCCGCATCAGGGATCTGCCTAAGCATGGACACAGTCGAGTGGTCATAGTAGACTGTACAGGTCGACAGGAACGTCACAAATCACAACACTCCCCCATGACCAGATGGTATGCATGTCCATACACGTGCAGCACTGAAACGAGTGTAATAACGAGTACAAAAACAGTCGTGACACAGACAAAAACACACCCCGTACTCAACCACTCTCAGGCAAGGGAAGAAGCCCAACGGAACGAATGGCCACCAGAAACGTCTCGCGCTCCAGTGCCTTCGTCAAGAAGTCAGCGCGCTGCATATCAGTGCCGACCCATATGACGAAGATCACTTGTCGCTCCACAAGATCACACACAAAGTGATGCTCAACCGCAATGTGCTTTGTGCGAGCATGAAAGACACCAGAGTTATCCGCAATGGAAAGAGCACTCTGGTTGTCACAACGAAGCACAATGGCAGGCACTGACTGACCCAGCTCAAGGAACAGGCGATGCAGGCACACTGCCTCAGCAGCCCGTGCACCCAGAGCAACATACGCTGCCTCCAACGAGCTACGTGCGATGCAGCCCTACTTCCCACAATGCCAGGACACAACGGTACCACCGAGCAGGAACACGTAACCGGTGCCATTGCGTCCATCTGGGCTCCAGGCCCAGTTGCTTTCGGTGTAGTCGTCAAGAACAACCGAATACTGCCGGCGACAGCAGAGTCTGAGGTACGGCGTGGAAACCACGTACCGTACCACTCGCACAGCCGCCTAGAGGGCTCTAGCACGTGGAGCTTGCGAAAACTGTGCAAGGATATTGACTGCAAAAGCGATGTCGAGGTGTGTGTTAGTGGCCAAGTACATCAGAGATCCGACGAGGCGGAGGTACAAGGTCACATCCACTGTCTCCCCCAGCTGTGTGGGATCGTCCACCTTCAGGGCGTCCTGCACGTCAGGTGTGAGAGGTGTGGAGGCCGTTGGCACTGTACCAAGGAGGTCACTAAAGCACTCCCCCACAACGCATGTTTATCGGGCCTGATGCAACAGAAGTGTCCAACGTCTACTGTTTCGTACAATCTCCATGCCAAGAAACACCACTGCAGGACCAAGGTCCTTCATCCTATAGGCAGTTTGGAGGACCGCCTTGGCCTCCTTCACAGCCTCCATGGAGGGAGACGCGACGAGGAGGGCGTCCACATAGACCGGGATGGCAGTGAACCGCTCAGGTGCCTGTCGGATAAAAGGAGAGGGATATGCCTCGCTCTGTACGTATCCCGTAGAAGTCAGAGTGCCTGTGATCTCCCGGTTCCAACACCGAGAGACTGTTTGAGTCCGTACAAGGACTTGCGTAAGTGCCAGACCTTGTCACCGTCCTCAGAGCCTAGTGGCTGGGCCACGTAAATCTCCTCCTCCAGAGAGCCATGGAGGAACGCATTGTTCACATCCATCTGGTGCAGTTCCCAGTCATGTTGAGCCATCACATCAAATAGAGCGCGAGCTGAGGTCATGCGGCCGACTGGGACAAAGGTGTCACTGTAATCAACGCACTTGATATGAGAGTACTCCTTGACGACCAAGCGAGCCTTGTGGCGTTCCAGTGAGCCATCCGGCTTCACCTTCTTGCGAAAGACCCACTTGACCTGAATCGCCTTCCTCCTAGGTGGAAGGTCGGCTAGCTCGTAAACATCGTGCTCTCGGATGGCATGAAGCTCATCCTCGCAGGCGGCAAGCCAGGCGATGGCATCCTCTGATGAGAGGACGTCCCTCAGTGTGCCTAGATCAGGCGCCAACAAGGGAGAGCTCTGAGTGGCGAGTGCACACGCCTCTGAACTGAGCCTGACGACCACAAGGTCAGCTGCTGCATCACAAGCGGTACGAAACTCGCGAGTGATGAGATCGTGTCCTACAGGACACGCTGGATGTACCTCTGTGTGATCTGTACGGACACTCAGGCCGAGGGCCTTTGTGTCGGGATCGCCACTCACAACGCTACAAGTGGAGCGCCTGGGTGCGGGAATTGACACTCGCTAGGCTCCGGAGGCCAACGGTCGAAGACGACCACCTTGCTCACGCGAGTAGCCTGGGCTCAAAGGGCTGACCGCAGGCTTAGAGACAGGCACGACCACATCCGGTGAGGACTAAGGCACAGGGGCAGGTGATGCAGTGGGAGGAGAGGCTGGTGAACGGATGGGAGACACATGACTGGGAGTGGCAGCAGGACCGTCCACTGAGATAGGAGTACCGGTGGACAGAGGGACAACATCATGGGTATCTGTGGGGCACGAGGATGTAGAAGAGGAAACAGGCTGGACGGGAGAGGTCTCTGGGCCGACAACGATGATCACCGGGTCATCAAGAGCCGGAGACCAAGAAGTGGAGGGGGCTCGAGCGGACACATCATCCAGACGAGAGGTGCTCGTACGCTCAGACTCCCCCATCCGTCGAGAAACCTCACACATAGGAATTTGTATGACGGACATCGACACAATCGAGGTCAGATCGTGGTAGGTGAGAGACTCAAAGAAGAGCGCGTCGTGGGACTCAACAATGCGACGACGGGTGGGATCCCAATAACGCCAGGCCTTCGACCGCGGGGAGATACCAACGGAGGCACACAAGCAACCTCGCGGAGAGACCTTGGACCCCTGCTGATACTCTGTGTACAACACAGAAGCCACTGAGCCCCAGACACGAGCAAGACGCAGATCGGCACAGTGCCCAAACCAGAGCTCATACGATGTAACGTGGTCCGGAAGAGGACCGTGCGGGAGGCGGTTCCAGACCCACGTCATGTAGGCGAATCCTTCGAAGGCGAAGGATTCCGGGAGACCGCACTCAGACTGCATAGCACAAACCGCATCCTCCATGGTGCGGTTCCAGTGCTCAGAGACACCGTTCTGCTGAGGAGTGGCAGGAGCAGAGACCTGGTGAAAAATCCCGCGCTCGGCAAAGAAACTGTCCATTTTGCCAAGGAACTCGCTGCCGCGATCTGAGCGAAAGGTATGCAGCGAGTGGCAAGACTGACACTCAGCCATCACTAGCCAGAGACAAACCATGAGAGAGGCATCACTCTTCTGGCACAGGCTGTAGACCCACAGCATCCGGGTAAAGTCCTCGGTTAGGGTCAGGACATACCAGCCCCGATCGGACAAGGACTCGACAAGGAGAGGACCGAGAAGGTCCGAATGGACCAGCTCGAGAGGGCGAAGGGCTCGAGAATGGGAGTCAGGGTAGGTGCAGCGATGCATCTTACCCTGAGCGCAGAACAGACAATCGGTCTTGGACGGCTTCTCGAAAGAGGCCGTGTCAAGACCGAGGGCGGGCTGTGTCCTAATGAGCTTTGACACAATGTCAGAGCCCACATGACACAGACATTGATGCAATAAGCGCTGGTGCTCAACAGACAAGACAACAATGACAAACACACGAGCAGGAGGGGAAGGGGAGCAAGGAGAAGAAGAGATCCAAGGAACACAATACAGATCATCCACAATAGAGGCACGAAGAACAACAGTGCGAGTATCAAGAGCAGTCATTGTCATGGAGTCGGCAGTGTGCTCCACAGAGAGTCCCATCAAAGTGCAGGCACGCACAAAGAGCAAGCTGAGCTCAAGGTCAGGCACAAAAAGCACGTCGGAGAGATACAAGGGGACAGACAGACCATCGAAGCACACAACCCCAACATCCTGGACTGGCAAGGACTGACCAGAGCATATGTGAACGGAACGAACAGACGCCACATGACCGAGGAAAACGAAGTCACTAAGACGACATGTCATGTGGTGATTTGCACTGGAATCGATGATCCAAGTGCCACCCGAATCACGACTGGAGGACGTCACGGTGCAACGGGTAATGGAACACTCGACTGTAGATGGGCGCTCGGCAATAGAGGAGGGAGAACGACGAATGGCGCACAGATGAGACTCAGAAATCCAATCTGTACAGTGAGGCCCATCATCATCACATACCAGATGTGCTCCCCAACACAAGTCATCACGAGAGACGAGAACAGACAAACAAACAGTATATGAACAACCCAGTTGTGATGACACACTCGCACCTCCCTAAGAGCAAAGCGCTAGGAGCTGACGGAGCTCGACGATGGTACAGTCACGAGGGTCCGGGTCTCTGCTGCTCACCGGTGGGGAAGCGGGAACTGCTGCGGTCGTGGTCGCCGTGTGACCAGAGGCTCTACTGCTCGACACAGACCGCTCTGTGTGTGCATCCTGAAGACTGCGAGTGATCCGCGTCCAGTCGAGCAGCTGTTGGCACTCAGTGTAGCGGTGAGCGCCTCCACAGTTGTAGAAGTGAATAGTGCGTCCACTGCTACCACCTGATGACTACTACTACGGTGATTGCTACTGCGGTGACTGCTGTTGGCCCAAGCCACGCTTCTTTCTACTTTTCTTTCCCTGTGCTGCTATTGCCACACCCTGCGTCCAAGTCGGGGTAGCTGGGGTAGAAGGGGAAGAGGAGGGTTTGCCAAAGGATGGAGAAGTGAACTGTGAGAGAGGCGTTGGTGGTGACACAATGGCCGGTGCAACAAGTGAACTCTCTGGGTGGACGACGGCTGCCTCACGAGCGGATGTCACTTGGAGGAAAAGCTGATGCGCCCAAAGAAGAAGCTGAAAGGAGGTGGAGAAAGGCTCGAGCGCAACGTCACTGTACCTTGTGAAGATGTCGGCATGCTCAAAACGGACTCCAATCATGAGCGTGCGAAGCGCCCACAGCTATGTCCCTCCTGCGGTCCCAAGGCACATGTAGATGCGCATGGTATGCCGCCAGTAAGCGGCTGCTAGCTCGGCAGGTCCCTGACAAAGAGAGTGGAAGGCACGGATGTGAGCCGCGCGGGTGTCGTGCGTCTCTGTAGCAAGCAGGGACAATGCTAGCTCCCAGCCCCGACGTGGGTCAGCACCCGCGCCTGTGCCAGCCTCTCCAAGGAAGGGACGAAAGTCAACGACAGTCTCGCGAGGCATGGTGTAAAGAATTCCGCGCATTGCCAGAGCCGCTGTCAGCACCTGAGCACGATCCGTAACCTGGTACTGACTGTGGTAGTAGGGCCAAACTCCCTCAAAAGTGGCCCAGACCTGGAAAACGGTCTCCCAGCAGTCAAAGCCGTCCTTGCCGACATATCGTGGGGGCAGTGTCTTGAAGTCCTTAGGTTGCCACTCCGTAGGGAGAGTAACCATAGGATGGGAATGACGAGGGATGGGGAAGACATCGGGACAAGGAAAGTCGCCGAGGTAGGTCTCAGGCGAAGAACAGATCTCCTGGAATAGGGAACTGGAACGCGTCTGCAACTGGCAAAGACATTCCTGAAGTACGCAAATCTCCCTCACAGGAGTGTCATCATCCATGCTAGGCATATCAAGGTCCTCCTCCAAAGGATCAAGAAGTGGTGGGTCCTGTCCTGCCGCTTTCCTCGGTGTAGATGCTGACTGTTGTGCAGAAGGTGTGACACCGCCAACTCCCCCAGAGGTGTGCTGTGGGGCCGTGGACGGACTCTCAAGAAGATCAGTGAGCGTACGGATGGCGTCGGTCTGCTGCTGCTGTAGGCAACGTATCTCATCCTACTGACTCCGCAGGTCTGCAATGGCCTGTGAGCGTGGGCTCATGATCCCGGAGGAGGAAGAAGGATCTGGTGGTCCTTTGCCCTCGTCACCGGTCGGAGCCATGTCAGCGTTCAGTATGTGGCCGAACGTAAAAAATGCTCTTAACGAGAAACCGATTGTGTTTCTTGAGGAGTTGAAAAGTTCAGAAACATTGACATTTTGACTCCAAAATTGCTGATGTCAGCACAACCGATGATGACGTCAGCGTTTCATACTGTAGCAAAAAACACTAGCGTTTTTTTCCGCTAGGGTATTTTACGCCAGCTTTTTTTTGGAAGGTCACGTGAACTCTGTTGGTTTTCGTGGATCTCTCATTGTAGTCTGTTGTGTCCTCCCGACTTGTGTACATCGGCGTGCAGATGACTGACAACGAGACTTGACGCTGCTGGAGTGTCGCTCAGTGGAGCCGACGCACGCCGAGGCCCACTTGTCAGGAATTTTCGCCCCTCATCTTGCCGTTGTGTGAGTGGTGAGGTGGATGACATCTCGTCAGCACCAAGATGCCAGCTCACACATGCGCAAGTGGGCATGGGTGCTATACTTTTGCCTGCATCATCTGAGCGCACCAGCAACATCGGCATCATCGACGGAGCAGTGCTCACGACGAAGGAGCCGTGAGAAGCTGGTTGGCACAGGAGAAGACATGCAGGGTCAAGGCTAGAGGTCTAGAGCATGGCACAGGACAAAACAGCCCGTGGCCATGGCTGATGATGAGGCGGCACTGGTGGCCGGCCACTTTGCCATTTGGTAGAGTCTCAGCCATGTGGCTGAGTCGTCGACTTTTAAGATAGACCTTAGCGTGGTGTGTTTTCATATGATCTGAGAGTATATCCTTAAAGTAGGTGATGCGCTGGATCCAACGCAAGCTGAATCGCAGTAACCGGCCTAGAAATGAGGGAGATATGACTTGTCAAAGTTGGGTGGTGCAGCCAGCCGGGTTTGGTCGGCTGACCACTCGTCCGTCCGAAAAAATGGGTCGGACGGTGAGGAGTTCGACTCCCAGCACACAGACCAAGGCCAAGGCGCCCCTTGGGGGATATAAGACCAATATCCCATGGTTCATTGGAGCCATGGGCTCCTCGGAAAGGTGGCATGATGCTTCATTGGCGACCAGGGCGCTTCAGACGCCCGTCACTCACGCTGGTGGTGTGACAGGCGGCTGAGTTGCAATGATGCACGTGGGGGAGCATAGCGGGCGCTACAGTGCTCCGAATCGCACACAGTTTGGTGCGTTGGAAAGCTTGTGACAAGAACTATAACTCATCAGATCATGTACTTGTCCATTAAGTGACTCAAAACGACGTCATTTCCGTCCGAAGTTCCCCTCCTGCGTTCTGCCATGGTTCTGCTCATGTGACCTCTCACATTCGGTGTGGCGACCCAAAGCGCACCGTCAGTCAAAACCACCATTGCTCGCCATGCCTCAAGCTCCCACTCTTGTGAGAGCTGCGTGCCCCATCGTGGACAGTCGGGAAGCGATTTTCGACAAAGGGTTATGGGCCCAGTTGGGTCACGACCGGTGGCGATGCACGGCTTCCGCGCGCAACGACATGACTGGAGCAGTCACCGTCATGGTGCATGGTGTGCACAGCACGAGCGACAAGTGGAGTCCAGGCTGGGCTCCATGCGTGCTCAGGTGGCAGCAGAACGAGGAAGATGGCATGTGGCATGCCGTTGAAGGGTCGGACGTAGCTGCAGCGTGTCCATGCAAGAAGGCGGGCGGCACAAAATTTGACGTGGTCGTCAAAACGCCTCTTGATGCACCGCAACAGCAGGCTTTGTTGAGCCATGCCATGAACTGCCTTGGGGCAATGAGATGGGCAGAAATCAGCCATGGTTCCCATTCGCAGCTGAAGTTGTCAACTCTAACATCGACTCGCCTCAAACCCTCCAAGGCATCGACAGCATCGCAGAGGTGCATTCGCAGCAGATTGAGTCGCACGCTCACCGCTTCGTGCGAGGATGCGTGCCTCTTTGCTGCAACATGGTGCTGCTGGTGGCTTTGCTCAACGGCAAGGCTACTCCTCTCGGTACAACTGGAGCTTGGCAAACAGAATGTTGGACAACATGGGAGCAAGGGACTGCGTCATCCTCTGCGCATATGGCCCGTCACCACGCTTGGAGGCGGGGACAACGGGAGCGAGACGCATTCGCAGGACATCACTGGAGGTGGTGCAATCTGGAGAGCTAACGGGCGTCGTGGCAAAATGGGCCACATGGAGACGTGCGCAACGGAAGCCGTGGACCTCGCCGAGAGCTCGGGAGGAGGACGGTAGACCGGGTCCGCAGTCTACACGCGCCGAGGCTCGATGCTCCTCGTCAAGGAGCAGTGGTCGCCGTTGACTGAGGGCAGCCACGTGGCATGTCGGGGACATGCCAAACTCCACCAACAACCTGTCTAGAGCAAGAGATGCGGAGCTTGTGGCAGCTGCCGCTGGAAGACTCTGGAGGTGACGATGGTGGAGAGAACAAAAAAAAAAATGACATAACAGGGGGGAGGATTGATCGCTGTCAACTTCAAGGGAGCAGAAGGTGGGGCTTCAAGGGAGTCACCGCGGACCTGCTCATGGGGAAATGTGACAGCATGGTGGGTGGTGTGTTACTGGAAAGGAGGACGAGGCTCATGCAAAATGCAAGGGCAGCCTCAGCCTCCACGCTCCATGGTCGCGGCAGGTGCGTCGGCTTCGGGCACGCTGCCTCCTGGCCAAGGACAAAGGAGCAGATCTGCATCAACGAGAGATGTAGCAGTGCAGCAATGCAAACTCACAACAGTCCAACAAAGTCGCAAGTCCCCTTGGAAGGGAGCAAGTGCATGCACCAGAGGACAGAATCAGGCTCGACAACCCCGAGTGGCAGCAGCTGGTCAGCCGTCGCGACACCAGATTTGGCAGTGCAAAATGCAGCTGCGATGGGCAGGACACAGCAGGTCTGCCAAAAAGGGGGAGCTGGTTCCACCTCCAAAAACGAGGGGGAGCTGCTGGTGCATCAACATCAACAAAACATCAACCACAAAACGGTGGCGTGTCGTCTCCAAGGTGCAGCAGGGTTGGAGCGCGCTACGAAGGTGATAGCCGGAGGCCAACACCGGCGCGGGAACTCGCAACCGCAGGTGCACGTGTTGGAAACGGGAGAAGACATCAGGTCCAAGGGGCTAGCTTCAACACCGTTGGAGGCAAGCGCTTGTAGCAACAAGAGCGGCCGACTGCGCCAAACTGGCGAGGAAGCACTCCACTTCGGGTGGATGTGGCTCGGCTCACGTTGGGTCCAAGTGAAGGCGTGCCGAGGGTTCTAGAAGCAGAGAAGGGGGCCTGAGTGGAGCAATGTGGCTCCACGAGAAATGTCAAGCAACAACAGTATCAAGCAATGCACACGCTTGTAGCAGCAAGAGACGTCGGCTGCGCCATTCGGCGAGGAAGCAGTCCACTTCTGGTGGATGTGGCGGAGCTCACGCTAGGTCTAAGCGGAGACGTGACCTGGGTGCTGGTTGTGTGCAGAACAACCATGATGGAGCAATTTGGTTCCACCAGTAGCGGATGAAGCAGTGACAACAGTGCTGGCTTCTGGCTTTCGCTGGAGAGGGAGACTCGCGGGAGGTGGGTGCTCCCAACGCCTCAAAACATGGAGGTAGGTTGCATCGGCAGGCATCGGCAACAAGGCAGCAGCACCCGCCAGGTCACCAAGATGCAGATGGATGGCAAAATGGCCATGCCACGCAGCAAGTTGGCTGCAAAGCTGAGGGACCAAGAGGGGTGGCAAGTACAAGTGGATGCACTAGGCTACATGGGCTAGTGGTTGCACAAGCACAGGGCTGCAGGGGTGCAGGATGCGAAGGCCATGCAACAAGCAGGTGCAGACTCAAGGCGCAAAAAGCAAGCTGAGGAGGGTTGCACTTGGGTGGCAGGCAAGCCTGATGTGCACGAGCGCAGTGGATAGGCAGCTAAGGAGCTGCGGTCTCCAAAGTGTGGCTCGGCACGGGACGGAAGCAGCCGCAAACTCCGTCGGTAGCAAGGCAAGGTGGCAGAGTGGCAGGAGGCCACACTCACGCTCTCAAGCAGCCGGGGAGCAGTGAAGGGCTCTACCAAGCAGGGCGCAAGTGCAGCAGTGGCAGCTGTAAGACAATGCGCCATGAGGCTGATGGGATCAGCTTGAGTGGGAGCCGAGCGGCATGATAAGGCGCGAGGGGGAGATTGTCAGGAATTTTCGCCCCTCATCATGCCGTTGTGTGAGTGATGAGGTGGCTGACATCTCGTCAGCACCAAGATGCTAGCTCACACATGCGCAAGTGGGCATGGGTGCTGTACTTTTGCAACACGACACACATATGGCCTGCATCATCTGAGCGCACCAGCAACATCGGCATCATCGACGGAGCAGTGCTCACGACGAAGGAGCCGTGAGAAGCTGGTTGGCACAGGAGAAGAAATGCAGGTCAAGGCTAGAGGTCTAGAGCATGGCACAGGGAAAAACAGCCCGTGGCCATGGCTGATGACCAGGCGGTACTGGTGGCCGGCCACTTTGCCATGTGGTAGAGTCTCATCCATGTGTCTGAGTCGTCGACTTTTAAGATAGACCTTAGCGTGGTGTGTGTTCATGTGATCTGAGAATGTATCCTTAAATTAGGCGATGTGCTGGATCCAACGCAAGATGAATTGCAGTAATCGGCCTAGAAATGAGGGAGATATGACTTGTCAAAGTTGGGTGGTGCAGCCAGCCGGGTTTGGTCGGCTGACCACTCGTCCGTCCGAAAAAATGGGTCGGACGGTGAGGAGTTCGAATCCCAGAACACAGACCAAGGCCAAGGCGCCCCTTGGGGAATATAAGACCAATATCCCATGGTTCATTGGAGCCATGGGCGCCTCGGAAAGGTGGCATGATGCTTCATTGGCGACCAGGGCGCTTCGGACGCCCGTCACTCACGCTGGTGGTGTGACAGGCGGCTGAGTTGCAATGATGCACGTGAGAGAGCATAGCGGGCGCTACGGTGCTCCGAATCGCACCGGTTTGGTGCGTTGGAAATCTTGTGACAAGAACTATGACTCTTCAGATCATGTACTTGTCCATTAAGTGAATCAAAACAACGTCATTTCCGTCCGAAGTTCCCCTCCTGCGTTCTGCCATGGTTCTGCTCATGTGACCTCTCACATTCGGTGTGGCGACCCAAAGCGCACCGTCATTCAAAACCACCATTGCTCGCCATGCCTCAAGCTCCCACTCTTGTGAGAGTTGCGTGCCCCGTCATAGACAGTCGGGAAGCAATTTCCGACACCACTCACTCTTTGCTGGAGCCTCCTCCCTCTGGCGATGCGCTCAGCTCCATCAGCAGGCCTCCTCGGCGGTCGGGCCGCCGGCGGTCACTGCCACTGCAGATGCTGACTGCACACACCTAGCACTGTGTCTGGTTGTGGCATTGCGTCTGCAGCATCATGCGGTGCCTAGGGTCCATGTCTCCTGCTGTATGGCCCTGTTTGGCATCGCTGACTGTCGTAGGCACTGCCTGGGTTCGGGCAGCCATAACTCTTTGCTGCTATTTTTCTAGCTGATTCTTACCGCACGACTGCGTTCGCAACGTTGGTATTATGGTATGATCCAGTTTTCAGGCAAAACGGACGACGCCCTGGTTTTGGGCTGTCGGGCGTCTGGCAGGGCTCATCGAGAAAACCCTGCCTGCAAGAAAATAGGACTAGGACTATTTTCTGATTGGCTGGTCAGCAAAGTAACAAGTTCTACACTAGAGGGGGGGAGCTAGAACTTGGAGGGGTCTCCCATTGTTGCTCATTCTTCATTCCTAATCAATCACTTTTAGTATTCAACTGCTTTCTGGCGCTAACACTAGCGCGCGCATTTCTGAGTAATAAACCCAGAGCTTCGAGACTTAGACTCTAGAGCAGTAGACTGAGGGGGCAGCAGACTTAACCAACGAGCGTGGAAGCCCGCACGCTGCATCAACGCCGCTGCCCCAACCTGCTTCCTAGGTTTTCTAGCTTGGTATCAGAGCCAGAGCGTAGAAGCAGCAGGAGAAGACTGGCGTACAGGTGCCAGACAACGCCGGCGGACCTCCATACACGCCAGTGCAAGGGAAATGCTGTTGGATTTTTTCCGGCAGCGTTGACCCGCCTGGTGGCGGCGTAAGATTTTTTCCCACGGCCACTAGGACAGGGGAAATGCTGCCGAAAATTTTCAGCAGCGCTAACCCCCACGCATGACGCGAGGAGGTGAGCGGCAGGCCGCATCCGACACCTGCGGGCGACGACGCACGCTGCAACGTCAGCCAGGTGCAGTGACAGGCACTAGCACGCAACAACAGCAGTCTACAACAGCTGCAGCCGCAGGCAATGGCAGCGAGTAGTGGCAGCAGCAACCAGCAGCAGCTACGTGCAGCAGTAGTAGCACGCAGAAGCAGCACGCAGAAGCAGCAGCTCGAAGCAGCCCATAGCAGCAGCAGCCCGTAGCAACAGCTCGCAGCAGCAGCAGCACGCAGCAACAGCTTGCAGTAGCAGCTCGCAACAACAGCGAGCAGCAGCAACAGCAAACAGCAGCTACAGCAGCGTGCAATAGTAGCAACAGGCTGTAGCAGCTGCAGCAGCGAGCCGTAGCAACAGCCAGCAGCAGCAGCAGCGAGCAGCTGCTGGCAGCAGCCAGTAGCGGCTGCTGCTGCTTGCAGCCCACAGCGAGCGAGCAACGAGCAGTAGCCCGCAGCTACCAGCGAGCAGCACCTCGCTGCCAGTGAGCAGCAGCTCGCTACCAACGAGCAGCAGCCCACTACTCGCAGCAAACAGCAGGCAGTTGCCCGTTGTGACAGACGAAAGAGAAAAAAAAACAAGGAAAAAAAATCCCCCATCCCGCCAGCTTTGCTACCGCGGCTGCAGCAGTTGCCCTGGCTGCTGCAGCAGCCACAACAGCCCGTAGCAGCAGTAGTTGTTGCTGCAACTACAGTCGCAGCAGCAGTAGTAGCAGCAACAGCCGCAGCAGTAGCAGAAATAGCAGCCGCAACCACAGCAACAGTAGCAGCAGCACCTGCAACAGCAGCAGCAACAGCAGCTCCAGCAGCAGTAGCAGCAACACCAATAACAGCAGTAGCAGCAACAGCAGCAACAGCTACAGCAACGGCCCCAACAACAGCAACTACTCATGTCAGCATCCAGTTGCTGACGTCACTACTGACATCATCAACTCACAAAAAAAGGCAGGAGAAGGAGGAAGAAAACCCAAGGGTGGGCAGGACATCCACCGCCCTCAGCTGACGTCACTGCTGACGTCAGCAACAAAAAAAAACAAGAAAAACACAAAAGGGCATCAAACCATGGCTGGTAGCCCCACTGGGGAGGGGTCCTCCTCTGTTGGGGAGACCCCCACCCCCCCTTTCTTGCATCGGCTGTAGCAGCAGCAGCAGCAGCAACAGCAAGAGTAGCAGTAGCAACAGCAGTAGCAGCAGTGACACTAGCCCTTTGGCATCGTTGGCGGCAACCCTGACCCTCACCTCCTTGCTTCTCTTCAGCAACATCTCGCTACCCTAACAAAACAGCTTGCAGCACTGCAGTTGTTGGTCTCTCAGACTGCTACCAGTGCGCCGCCATCCTTCATCCCTCCAGGGCACGCCAGCCCAGTTGTGTCTGCTGCCACGCATTACCTGGCACAGCACCAGACTCAGCGCCAGCGACAGACAGTGACCTCTATCCTTGGCCCCACTCCGGGTGCCGGTCGCAGGCAAAAGGACTTTGAGACACCGCCACCACCACTTCAGGCCGGCGAGTAGTTCCGGAGCTAGGAGCTCAGCTTCCGGATCTGGGCGCAGGGTGAGGGCATGTGGGCATACTACACCCTGCCATATGACGCCACCCTGGCCAACCAGTTATATGACGCTGGTCGTGACGTCTGTGTTCTAGTCCCTGTTGCCCCTCTGGCTTCTCGCCTCGCCCTCGAACCCTTCTTAGGCGAATTCATCGCAGCTACCTCATCCTTGTCGGGGAAGAAGAAGCGTTTGAACAAGAAAGGCAAGGGTCCGCAGCAGCAGCAGCAGCAGTAGTGACCGTCGACCGGGTCCAGCGGTGGAGGCTCGGTCTGCCACAACTGTGGCCAGCCCGGACACGGGTGCTACACGTGCCCTCTACCGACGGACGAGGGGCACATCATCGCCACCATGCGTCGCCAGCGGGAGCGCCATCTCGCCTCTGCCGCCGTAGTTATCGCTGACCCTGACACTTCAGCCTCATCCAGCAGCTCCACCACTCCGGTTGCTTCACCAGTCCAGCTGACACCAGCGCTGCAGCAGCCGGCGCCGGCAAAGTCCTCCTTCTACCCGGGCTCCGGCGTCGTCACCCCGCACTCCGTCTACACTCCCAGGCTGTCCTCCCGTGAGCGTCAGTTGGAGCAGTTCATCACGCTCCAACTCGGCGTGCCTCGCCCTCCTCCCAAGGGAAGTGCGAGTTGCATCACTTCATGCTCTCATGTCCAGCCCTGCATGACTGAGACTGAGCTACGGTCATGTCCCGTTTCCTCGTCTGTCTCGTCGTCTCCCATGGCCTCAACTATCCCTTCCCATGACGACGTTGCATGGCTTAACGATTGGTAGTCTCGGTTCGCGCCTCCTTCTACCGCGTCCACGTCCCTTGCTTGCTGTCATGTGAATGTTAGTGATCTGGCGATCCCGGTCCAGGACCCTGCCGAGACCTAGATCATCCACTCCGGGGCCACGCATCACATGACGGCCTCTCGTGAGGCCTTTACCATGCTCGGTCCTGTAGGCGATGTCTCCGGTGTCCGGACAGGTGTATTCATCCGTGGTGTTGGCGTCGTTCGTTTCCGTGGTCCATCCGGTGACGTCTTTCTGACCGATGTCCTCTTTGTCCCTGGTCTCGAGCTCAGCCTCCTGTCCGTCACTGTCCTTGACCGCATGAGCATGGACGTTGTGCACTCGCGTGGTGTTGGCACTGTGTCGTTGCGTTTGTCTGGTCTTGTCGTACTGCACGCCACCGCCCCTGGCAACCTGTGGCATGTACCTCGCCTATCCTCCTCTCCTTCCGTCTCCTCCATGTCGGCCGCCACAGGCCATGTGTTTGTCACCAGTACGCTTTCTCCTCAGCACACTCGCCTCTTGCACCGCCACCTCTGCCACATCCACTCTGCCACCGTAGATAGCATGCTCTGTACCCAGCCGGCCAAGGGCCTTGACCCGGAGACTTTCCCCCTCCCATATCCCACTGATTGCATTGATTACGCTCAGGGGAAGATGCACCAGTCCACGTACCCTTTCTCTTCCTCCCGTGTGTCAGCCCTCTTGACCTTGTCCATTCCGACGTCATGGGCCCTCTCCCCACTGAGTCCCTCGGTGAGTACGGCCGCTATGTCCTCACCCTCACTGACGACTATTCTCGCTACCGCTGGGTATTCTGCCTTCGGTAGAAGAGCGATGTCGCGCGAGCCATCTAGGACTCGCTTATCCTTGCAGAGCGTGAGTGTGGCCGCTCTCTTTGCCACTTTGGCTCCGATCGCGGTGGTGAGTACATGGGTGAGGCCACGACCTATCTCGCCTCCCGCAGGATCCACCATGAGACATCCACGCCCTATACGCCCGCCCAGAATGGTGTCTCCGAACAGTGGAACCGTACCATGGCCGACGCCGTCCGCACCATGCGGGTCGAGTCCGGTCTCTCCGATGGCTTCTATTTTGAAGCCATAACCTACATGACCTGGGTCTCGAACCGGATTCCCCACGGTCTCCTTCCCCGCCAGTTCACCCAGTACCAGCATTCGTGCGGTCAGCGAGATGACCTCTGCCCGGCTCGCGTCTGGGGCTGCGTGGCCATTGCGTGACTACCCGCCCCGGAACAGGACGGCAAGCTCGCCTCCCGCAGACGTCGCTCCACTTTCTTCGATGTCTTTCGTCAGTACAAGGCCTTGCTCTTCTGAGATCCCTCCCGGCACTGCATTGTGGAGTCCCGGGATGCCCTCTTCTTCGAGGACCTGTTTCCTCGCGATCTCATTCGCTCTGGCTCATCAGTGTCTATCCCATCGTGTGGGAGAGTGGTGAGTCTGTCCTCCGTCTTGTAGCTTCCGGGTGACATATCCCTTAGTCCCTCTGAGGCGGCAGCCCAAGTCGCGTCTGCTGGTCCCCCCGGGCCAGCAGCCCGAGTCGCGTTTGCTGGTCCCTCCGGGCCAGCAGCCCCAGTCGCATCCGCTGGTCCCTCCGGGACAACAGCCCTAGTCGTGTCTACTAGTCCCTCTGAGCCGGCAGCCCCAGTTGTGTCCGCTGGTCCCTCCGGGACAGCAGTCCCAGTCGTGTCCGCTGGTCCCTCCGGGCCGGCAGACCCAGTCGTGTAACTGGTCCCTCTGAGCCGGCAGCCCCAGTCGTGTCCACTGGTCCCTCTGAGTCTGCAGCCCCAATCGTGTCCACTGGTCCCTCTGAGCCGGCTGCCCCAGGTGCGTCCACTGGCCCCTCCGGGACAGCAACTCCAGTCGCGCCCGCAGGCCCCTGCGGACCAGAAACCCCGTCTGCTTCCATTGGCCCGTCAAACTCAATACCATCGCCTACCCAGCCACGCTACACACGTGGCCTAGGCGGCAGCCTGTGACCCAGACCGTCGGTGAGCGCGCAGACCATCGCACTGCGCTCTGTGACGCCTCGACCCCCCGTGGCCCCTTGTGTCTCCTCCTCTCCCACGGTCGTGAGTGGGGACCCTGGCACCAAGGCCCTTGGCTTGACCACCTCGGCCATCATTGCAGACCTTCACCCAGGCTCCACACTAGGATACGCCATGCTTCATCACGAGCATCGGCACGTTGTTGTGGCTGTACTCGCGCGCATCCCACCTGGGGTTCGAGATGCACACGCTCTCTTAGTCCACTCTATAGCACGCCCGGAGGACCCAGCCATCCTACGCGAGGCACGAGCCTCTCCTGAGGCCGCATACTAGGACGTTTCCTGTGCCAATGAGCTCGCCGCTATCCGACAGCACCATGTGTACGACCTCGTCGACCTTCCTTCAGGTCGGAAGGCCATCGGCGCCAAGTGGGTCTTTCGGCGCAAGTGGAAGTCCGACGGGTCCTTGGACAAGTACAAGGTCTGCCTTACAGCCAAGGGATTTGCCCAGATTCCTGGGGTCGACTACGAACAGAACTTTGCCTCAATTGGCCGGTTCTCCACTAGGCATGCGCTCTTCAGCCTGGTCGTCCAGCATGGGTGGGAGCTACATCAGATGGATGTGAGCAACGCTTTTCTCTATGGTTCACTGGAGGGTGAGGAGCTCTACATGGTGCAGCCCCCAGGCTTCAACAATGGCACTAAGAGAGTTTGGCGACTGCGTAAGGCCCTCTATGGCCTGAAGCAATCGCCTCGGTGCTAGAACCAAGAAATCAGCAGACGCTCTTTTGTGGTGGGCTCCTGCGCAGCAGCGCTGACCCTGCACTGTTTGTCAGTCCACGAGGCTAGACATTCACCGCTATTCTGGTTTACATCGAAGATGTCCTCATCGTGTCGCCAGACACGGCTGCCATCCAGCAGGTCAAGGACTTGCTGTACGCCGCCTACCAGATGAAGGATCTTGGATCTGCAAGAGTCTTCCTGGGTATGGAGCTCGAGCATGATCGCTCCCAGGGCGTCCTGCACATCCACCAAGCCGCTTATGTGCAGACACTGTCCACCCGCTTTGCGGAGGACTTGCCACTCGTGCCGAGAGCATCCTCATCCATGGCAATCGATGGTCAGGTGAAGCTGAAGAGTCCTGGCCCAGCTGTTGTGGGGGAGCCAGTTGACGTGACCACATACCTACGAGTCATCGGGTCACTGATGTTCCTGGCGACGATGACGCGCCCAGACATCGCGTTCGCCATCAACCTCCTGGCCCAGTTCTCTCAGGAGCCGCGTCACCTCCACTACGAGGCCGCGATCCGAGTATTGCGCTATGTCGTCTCGACCCCTCGGCAAGGTCTCATGTTCCGCCGTCAGCCGTCTGTTGTCGTAGTAGGCTACACCGACAGTGACTGGGCCGGCAGTCCGGGCGGTAAAAGTCGCATAGGCTGGATCTTTTTGATTGGCAGCACAGCTGTATCCTGGCACATTGGCAAGAAGGGGTGCATTGTATGCAGCACTGCTGAGGCTGAGTACATTGCTCCTAGCTCAAGCGCATGTGAGAGTGTGTGGTTGCATCGTCTGTTGTCTGGGTTGCATCAGTCTGTCGCATCCATCACGTTGCATTGAGACAATGAGAGTGCCATGGCCATCACCGACAATGATGGTGTGCATCACACACGCACAAAGCACATCAACGTTGAGTATCACTATGTGCGTTCGTTGTTGCATGACGGCAGCATCAGCATCGTGTGGGTTGAGACAGCACGGCAGTTGGCTGACTTCTTGACCAAGGAACTGAAGCGCGAATCGTTCAAGAAGGCTGTGAGTTCAGTCGGCTTGCGTCTGTGAGTTACTCTCTCTATCCCTACTTGCGTTTCTGCCAAGCCTTGGGGCCTTTGGTCGTTGAGTCTGTCTCAGCCCGCGCATGTACACTATGCCTGTGAGTCATGGGGGAGTGTTGATTTCAAGCATCTCTCATTGTACTCTATTGTGTCCTTCCGGCTTGTGTACATCAGCGTGCAGATGACTGACGACGAGACTTGACGCTGCTGGAGTGTCTCTCGGTGGAGCCGACGCACGCCGAGGCCCACTCACCCTTTTTTGGAGCCTCCTCCCTCTCGCGATGCGCTCAGCTCCATTGGCAGGGCTCCTCGACGGTCGGGCCACCGGCGGTCACTGCCACTGCAGATGCTTTCTACACGCACCTAGAGCTGTGTCTGATTGTGGCATTGCGTCTGTAGCATCATGCGGTGCCTAGGGTCCATGTTTCCTGCTGTATGGCCCTGTTTGGCAACGCTGACTGTCGTAGGCACTGCCTGGGTTCGGGCAGCCATAACACTTTGCTGCTAATTTTCTAGCTGATTCTGACCACACGGCTGCGTTCGCAGCGTCGGTATTATGGTATGATCCAGTTTTCAGGCAAAACGGACGACGCCCGGGTTTTGGGCTGTCAGTCGTCTGGCAGGGCTCACCGAGAAAACCCTGCCTGCCAGAAAATAGGTCTAGGACTATTTTCTGATTGGCTGGTTAGCCGAGTAACAAGTTCTACACTGGAGGGAGGGAGCTAGAACTTAGAGGGGTCTCCCATTGTTGCTCATTCTTCATTCCTAATGAGTCACTTTCAGTTTTCAGCTACTTTCTTGCCCTAACACTGGCGTGCGCGTTTCTGAGTAACAAACCCAGAGCTTCCAGACTTGACTCTAGAGCAGTAGACTGAGGGGGCAGCAGACTTAAGCAACGAGCATGGAAGCCCGCACACTGCATCAACAACGCCGCTGCCCCAACCTGGTGCCTAGGTTTTCTAGCTAACTCCGCGTGACCGGTGGGGATGACCTCGCCACCCCCTGCTCGCGGCTGCGCAGGGATTGCGCAGGCCAGCGCAGTGCCACACAAGCCTGCACAGTGATGCGCAGTTTCTACGGAGAAGAAACTGCACAGCAGCTGCAATGATACTCCTGCGCTACTGCAATGCTGATGTTGCGCTGCTGCTGCTTTGCTGCTGCTATGCTACAACTGCTCCAGCAAATGCAATGCTACTGTTGCTTTCGCTGCTTCCGTTGCTACGAGCTGCTCCCGCCGCTGCACGCTGTCAGTGCTCGCAACCGCCGCCGTAAGCTGCTGCTGTGTACACCCTCTTTTTTGTGTACAAGCTGGCAGCCAGACACGGCTGCTGCTGCCACCCGGTGGTGGTGGTGGTGGTGCTGCTGCAGGAGCTAGTAAATGCCGCAGCTCACCCGATGTGGTGGTGGGGACTGAGTGATGTTGTTGTTTAAAAACGGATACAACAAGTCCCAAGATATGGCGGCGACGGTAACTCTCACTGCTGCTACCGGTGCTGTGTCTCTGCGACACAGCTAAGCGAGAGGAGTCTCGCTGCTCTGATACCATGAGAAAATGTGTGGAAGCTTCCTAGCGATATTGCCGCTGACTAGGCGTCAGTGCCTGGTCAGACGGTGACGATAGTCACAACTCGTGCACACAACGGCAAGGGTCTGGCTAGGGGACACAAAGCAAAGTGTCAAAATGCTTCAATAGCATTTGCACAGAGAAATAATAAATGACAGGTCCATGGTATAAGTACCTGCCGCGGCGCATGGCGGGTGTCGCACGCGGCAGTGCAAGGTCTGTCCTAAAACCAGCCCAAGACCACTGTTTTGGTCGTAACTCAGCGTAGACAAGTCAGAACGCTATGTCGTCTGAACCTACACGTGCATAATCTCAAGCTGGACGCTATGACTGGTCACATGCATGCATCCGACAACAAACGGTGGACACACTATGCAAAGACATGCAAATCGGGCCCACGGCCAGTCCACCGATAAAATCCTACGAGCTACACAAAAACTGCAGAAGGTCTCAGACAACATCCAAGACTCTGGGGCGACCGTCGATCAGCTCCTAGCAGGTAGTCCACCACCAGACGACGCCCCCGTGCCACCTGGGTCCGCATCAGGGATCTACACGAGCATGGGCACGACCGAGTGGTCAAAGTAAACCGTACAAGTCGACAGGAACGTCACAAATCGAAGGAATAGGATTCCCCTTCCCAGCGACCAGAAACTAGGACTCCCATGCCCATAAACAGCGAGACAAAACAGCATGTCCACGCTGCATGCGATGCAGCGTCGACACACTGACGTCGACAGGTTCTTCGAACATTGACAAACCCATCTTATGAGGGGTTTGTGAATGTTCGAAGGAGCCCGTGCAAAAAGAAGCCCAAAAACCCTGAACATAGTTCAGGGAAGGTTTTGACTAAGGTTTGTAGGTAAAACCGTTGAAGTTTGTGATTGAGGAAAGGAAACAAAACGAGCCTCTCAGAATGTCGAAAATGGGGGTTTTTGCTCGGTCGCGATCCAGCGATCAGCCCTTTGCTTGTTTTTTTGACATTCGCAAACCCCCTACTTTGATGCAGGGTTTTATGTTTTGCGCGGGCTTCGCTTGCGCAAAACCCTAAATCAAATGAGGGGGGTTGCCTATGTCGGAAAAAAAAAAGCAAAGAACTCGTCGCTTGATCGTGATTCTCGCGTGGGAGCGAGAATTGTGATCGAGGGGGGGGGGGGGGTTGACATGC